>SZWC01007399.1:32036-58044 GCA_023375785.1 Penium margaritaceum | reverse complement strand
ACAACTCTGGCACAACTCTGGCACAACTCTGGCACAACTCTGGCACAACTCTGGCACAACTCTGGCACAACTCTGGCACAACTCTGGCACACCTCTGGCACAACTCTGGCACAACTCTGGCACAACTCTGGCAAAAATCTAGCACAACTCTGGCACAACTCTGGCTCAACTCTGGCAGAACTCTGGCACAACTCTGGAAAAACTCTTGCACAACTCTGGCACAAGCCTGGCACAACTCTTGAATAACTCTGGCACAACTCTGGCAAAACTCTGGCACGACTCTTGCACGACCCTGGCACAAATCTAGCACAGCTCTGGCACAACGCTGGAACAAATCTGGTACAACTCTGGCACAACTATGGCACAACTATGGCACAACTCTGGCACAACTCTGGCACAACTCTGGCACAACTCTGGCATAACTCTGGCACAACTCTGGGCACAACTCTGGCACAACTCTGGCACAACTATGGCAGAACTCTGGCACAACTCTGGCACAACTCTGGGAAATCTCTGGCAAGACTCTTGCACAACCCTGGCACAAATCTGGCACAGCTCTGGCACAACTCTGGCACAACTATGGCACAACTCTGGCACAACTCTGGCACTATTCTGGCACAACTCTGGCACAACTCTCGCACAACTCTGCACAACTCTGGCACAACTCTGGCAAAACTCTAGCACAACTCTGGCACAACTCTTGCTCAACTCTGGCACAACTCTGGCACAACTCTGGCAAAACTCTTGCAGAACTCTGGCAAAACTCTGGCACAACTCTGGCACAACTCTGGCAGAACTCTGGCACAACTCTGGTAGACCTCTGGCAGAACTCTGGCACAACTCTGGCACAACTCTGGCAAAAATCTAGCACAACTCTGGCACAACTCTGGCTCAACTCTGGCAGAACTCTGGCACAACTCTGGCAAAACTCTTGCACAACTCTGGCACAAGCCTGGCACAACTCTTGCATAACTCTGGCACAACTCTGGCAAAACTATGGCACGACTCTTGCACGACCCTGGCACAAATCTAGCACAGCTCTGGCACAACGCTGGAACAAACCTGGTACAACTCTGGCACAAATATGGCACAGATATGGCACAACTCTGGTACATCTCTGGCACAAATCTGGCACAACCCTGGCATAACTCTGGCACAAATCTAGCACAACTCTGGCACAACTCTGGCACAACTATGGCACAACTCTGGCACAACTCTGGCACGACTCTGGGAAAACACTGTCAAGAATCTTGCACAACCCTAGCACAAATCTGGCACAGCTCTGGCACAACACTGGCACAACTCTGGCACAACTCTGGCACAACTCTGGCACAACTCTGGCACAACTCTGGCACAACTCTGGCACAACTCTGGCACAACTCTGGCACAATTCTTGCACGACTCTGGCACGACTCTGGCACGACTCTGGCACGACTCTGGCACGACTCTGGCACGACTCTGGCACGACTCTGGCACGACTCTGGCACGACTCTGGCACGACTCTGGCACGACTCTGGCACGACTCTGGCACGACTCTGGCACGACTCTGGCACGACTCTGGCACGACTCTGGCACGACTCTGGCACGACTCTGGCACGACTCTGGCACGACTCTGGCACGACTCTGGCACGACTCTGGCACGACTCTGGCACGACTCTGGCACGACTCTGGCACGACTCTGGCACGACTCTGGCACGACTCTGGCACGACTCTGGCACGACTCTGGCACGACTCTGGCACGACTCTGGCACGACTCTGGCACGACTCTGGCACGACTCTGGCACGACTCTGGCACGACTCTGGCACGACTCTGGCACGACTCTGGCACGACTCTGGCACGACTCTGGCACGACTCTGGCACGACTCTGGCACGACTCTGGCACGACTCTGGCACGACTCTGGCACGACTCTGGCACGACTCTGGCACGACTCTGGCACGACTCTGGCACGACTCTGGCACGACTCTGGCACGACTCTGGCACGACTCTGGCACGACTCTGGCACGACTCTGGCACGACTCTGGCACGACTCTGGCACGACTCTGGCACGACTCTGGCACGACTCTGGCACGACTCTGGCACGACTCTGGCACGACTCTGGCACGACTCTGGCACGACTCTGGCACGACTCTGGCACGACTCTGGCACGACTCTGGCACGACTCTGGCACGACTCTGGCACGACTCTGGCACGACTCTGGCACGACTCTGGCACGACTCTGGCACGACTCTGGCACGACTCTGGCACGACTCTGGCACGACTCTGGCACGACTCTGGCACGACTCTGGCACGACTCTGGCACGACTCTGGCACGACTCTGGCACGACTCTGGCACGACTCTGGCACGACTCTGGCACGACTCTGGCACGACTCTGGCACGACTCTGGCACGACTCTGGCACGACTCTGGCACGACTCTGGCACGACTCTGGCACGACTCTGGCACGACTCTGGCACGACTCTGGCACGACTCTGGCACGACTCTGGCACGACTCTGGCACGACTCTGGCACGACTCTGGCACGACTCTGGCACGACTCTGGCACGACTCTGGCACGACTCTGGCACGACTCTGGCACGACTCTGGCACGACTCTGGCACGACTCTGGCACGACTCTGGCACGACTCTGGCACGACTCTGGCACGACTCTGGCACGACTCTGGCACGACTCTGGCACGACTCTGGCACGACTCTGGCACGACTCTGGCACGACTCTGGCACGACTCTGGCACGACTCTGGCACGACTCTGGCACGACTCTGGCACGACTCTGGCACGACTCTGGCACGACTCTGGCACGACTCTGGCACGACTCTGGCACGACTCTGGCACGACTCTGGCACAACCCTGGCACAACTGTGGTATAACTCTGGCACAACAGTGGCATAACTCTGGCACAGCTCTGGCACAACTCTGGCACAACTATGGCACAACTATGGCACAACTCTGGCACAACTCTGGCACAACTCTGGCACAACTCTGGCACAACTCTGGCACAACCCTGGCACAACTGTGGCATAACTCTGGCACAACTCTGGCAAAACTCTGGCAGAACTATGGCACAACTCTGGCACAACTCTGGGAAAACTCCGGCACGAGTCTTGCACAACCCTGACACAAATCTGGCACAGCTCTGGCACAGCTCTGGCATAACACTGGCACAACTCTGGCACAACTCTGGCACAACTGTGGCACAACTCTGGCACAACTCTGGCACAACTCTGGGACAACTCTGGCACAATTCTGGCACAACTCTGGCACAATTCTTGCACAATTATGGCATAACTCTGGTACAATTCTGGCAAAACTCTAGCACAACTCTGGCACAACTCTGGCTCAACTCTGGCACAACTCTGCCACTACTCTGGCAGAACTCTGGCACAACTCTGGCACAACTCTGGCACAACTCTGGCATAACTATGGCACATCTATGGCACAACTCTGGCAAAAATCAGGCACAACTCTGGCACAACTCTGGCACAACTCTGCCACAACTATGGCACAACTCTGGCACAACTGTGGCAAACCTCAGGCACAACTCTGGCACAAGTCTGGCACAAAACTGGCACACGTCTGGCACAAGTCTGGCACAACTCTGGCACAACTCTGGCAAACCTCTGGCACAACTCTGGGACACCTCTAGCACAACTCTGGCACAACTCTGGCTCATCTCTGGCACAACTCTGCCACTACTCTGGCAGAACTCTGGCACAACTCTGGCACAACTCTGCCACAACTATGGCACAACTCTGGCACAACTGTGGCAAACCTCAGGCACAACTCTGGCACAAGTCTGGCACAAAACTGGCACACGTCTGGCACAAGTCTGGCACAACTCTGGCACAACTCTGGCACAACTCTGGCACAACTCTGGCACAACTCTGCCACAACTATGGCACAACTTTGGCACAACTGTGGCAAACCTCAGGCACAACTCTGGCACAAGTCTGGCACAAAACTGGCACACGTCTGGCACAAGTCTGGCAAAACTCTGGCACAACTCTGGCACAGCTCTGGCACAACTCTGGCACAACTCTGGCACAGCTCTGGAAGCCTGGCAAAGCCCAGCAATGCCTGGGCAATGCCTTGCAATGCATAACAATGCTTACAAATGCCTAGGCAATGCCTGGGCAATGCCTGGGCAATGCCTGGGCAATGCCTGGACAATGCATGTACAATGCCCAGGCAATGCGTGGGCAATGCATGGCAATGCATGGTAATGCCTGCACAATGCCTAGCAATGCATGGCAATGCCGGGCAATGCCCGACAATGCTTGGCAATGTGTGGAAATGCCTGGTCAATGCCTGGGCAATGCATGGACAATGCCTGGCAATGCTTAGGCAATGCCTGGCAATGATTGGGCAATGCCTAGCGATGCCTGGCAATTCCTAGGTAAAGCATGGCAATGCTCGGGGAATGCTTCGGCAATGCCTTGGCAAGCCTGGTAAAGCATAGGCAATGCGTTGCAATTCCTTGCAATGCCCGGGTAATGCCTAGCGATAAATGGCAGTACATGGACAATGCCTGGCAATGCCTGGCAATGCCAGGGTAATGCCTGAAATTTCTGGACAATGCCTAGCAATGCCTGGTAATGCCCGGCAATGCCTCGCAATGCCTCTACAATGCATGGCAATTCCTAGGCAATGCCTGGCAATGCCTGGCAATGCTTGAGTAATGCATGGCAATGCTTGGGCAATACCTAGCAATGCCTGGGCAATGCTTAGCAATGCCTCGCAATGCCTGGGAATGCCTGGACAATGCCTGGCAATGCTTGGCAGTGCCTGGCAATGCTAGGGCAATGCCTGGAAATGCTTAGGCAATGCTTGATAATCCTTGGCAATGTCAGGGCTATACCTGGGCAATGCCTGGCAATGCCTGGGAAATGCCTGTCAATGCCTGGCAATGCCTGGGCAATGCCTGGACAATGCCTGACAAAGCCTACCTGGCAATGCCTGACACTGCTTGGCAATGCCTTGCAATGCCTCGGCAATGCCTCGGCAATGCCTAGGAATGAATGGCAATGTATGGACAATGGGTGGAAATGCCTAGGCAATGTCTAGCAATGCCTGGCATTGCCTGGACAATGCCTGGCAATGCCTCAACAATGTCTGGCAATGCCTCGCAATGCCTAGGCAATGCCTGGACAATGCCTCGGCAATGCCTGGCAACGCGTAGGCAATGCCAGGACAATGCCTGGCAATGTATGGTAATGCCAGACAACGCCTGGCAATGCATTGGCAATGCCTGACAATGCCTCACAATGCCTGGCAATGCCTGGGTAATGCCTAGCAATGCCTAAACAATGCCTAGCAATGCCCAGGCAATGCCTGGGCAATGCTTGTGCAATGTCTACGCAATGCGTGGTAATGCCAGGACAATGCCTTGCAATGCCCTGCAATGCCCGGGCAATGCCTGGCACAGCCTGGCAATGCCTTGGCAATGCCTGGCAATGCATGGAAATGCCTAACAATGCCTAAAAATGCACAGGAAAAGCCTGGGTAATGCCTGGGAAATGCCTTGACAATGCCTGTACAATTCCTAGGCAATGCGTGGGCAATGCCTGGCAATGCCTCGACAATGCCTGGCAATGTATGGCAATGCCTGGCAATGCCTGACAATGCCTAGCAATGCGTGGCAATGCCTGGGCCATGTCTGGGCAATGCATGGACATTGCCTGGCAACGCTTAGGCAATGCGTGGCAATGTCTGGACAATGCCTGGCAATGCTTGGGCAATGCCTTGCGATGCCTGGCAATACGTAGGCAATGTCTAGCAATGCTTGGGGAATGCTTCGGCAACGTCTGGCAATGCCTGGGCAAGCCTGGCAAAGCCTAGGCAATGCCAGGCAATGCCTTGCAATACCCGGGCAATGCCTGGCAATGCATGGAAATGCATGGGTAATGCCTGGCAATGCCTGGCAATGCCTGGGTAATGCCTGGAAATGCCTAGACAGAGCTTGGCAATGCCTGGCAATGCCTTGGCAATGCCTGGCAATGCCTGGGCAATGCCTAGCAATGCCAGTCAATGCTTGGGAAATATTTGGCAATGCCTAGCAATGCGTGGGCAATGCCTGGAAATGCCTAAGCAATGCATGGGAAGTGCATGGCAATGCCTAGCAATGCCTAGCAATACCTGGGAAATGCATGGACAATGCCTGGAAATGCCTAGGCAATGCGTGGCAATGCCTGGCAATGCATGGGCAATGCATGGAAATGCCTGTGCAATGCCTGGGAAATGCCTGGAAATGCCTCAGTAATGCATGGACAATGCCTGGCAATGCCTGGGCAAAGCCTAGCAATGTCTGGCAATGCCTGGGTAATGCCTGGCAATGTCTGGACAATGCCTACAAATGCCTGGTAATGCCTGGCAATGCCTGGCAATGCCGGGGCAATACCTTGGTAATGCCTGGAAATGCATCCGCAATGCCTTGCATTGCCTGGGTACTGCCTGGCAATGCCTAGGGAATGCCTAGCAATGCTCGGCAATGCCTGGGTAATGCCTAAGAATGCCTGGTAATGCCTTGGCAATGCATGGCAACGCCTAGGCAATGCCTGGCAATGCCTGGCAATGCCTATGTAATGCCTAGCCAATGCCTGGGCAATGCCTCGCAATGCCTAGTAATGCCTGGACAATGCTTGGCAATGCCTGGGCAATACCTGGCAATTTCTAGACAATGCCTACCAATGCCTGGAAATGCCTGAAGATGCCTTAGCAATGCCTTGGCAATGCCTTGGCAATGCCTAGGCAATGCCAGGCAATGCTTGGCAATGCTAGGCAATGCCTGGCAATGCCTATGTAATGCCTGTACAATGCCTGGCAATGCCTTGCAATGCTTGGCAATGCCTGGACAACGCCTGGCAATGCATGGCAATGCCCCGGCAATGCCTGGCAATGCCCGGGCAATGCCTGGCAATGCCTGAGAAATGCATGGAAATGCCCGGCAATGCCTGGGTAATGCCTAGCAATGTTTGGAAAATGCCTGGCAATGCTTCGCAATGACTGAGCAATGCCTGGCAATTCCTTGACAATGCCTTGCAATGTCTGGCAATGCCTGAACAATGCCTTGAAATGCCTAGGCAATGCCTGGCAATGCGTGGGGAATGCCTGGCAATGTCGGGGCAATGCCTGGCAATGCTTTGGTAATGCCTGTCAATGCCCAAACAAAGCTTGGCAATGCAAGGACAGTGCCTAGGGAATGCCTAGCAAAGCCTGACAATGCTTGTGCAATGCTTGGAAATGCCTGGGCAATGCCTGATAATGTTTGGAAAATGCATGGACATGCCTGTACAATGCATGGCAATGCCTGGCAATGCTTGGACAATGCCTGGCAATGCCTGGCAATGCCTAGCAATGCCTGGCAATGCCTGGCAATGCCTGGCAGTTCCGTGGTAATGCCTGGCAATGCCCAGGCAATGTCTGGAAATGACTAGAAATGCCTGAGCAGTGCTTGGCAATGCTTGGGCAATGCATGGCACTGCTTGGAAATGCCTGTGCAATACCTGGCAATGCCTGGCAGTTCCTAGGCAATGCCTGGCAATGTCCGTGCAATGACTGGCAATGCCTGGGCGATGCCTGGCAGTGCCTATGCAATGCCTCCCAATGCGTGGGCAATTCCTGGCAATGTTTGGCAATGCGTGGACAATGCCTGGCAACGCCTGGACAATGTCTAGCAATGCCTGGCAATGCCTGGCAATGCATGGCAATGCCTAGAAATGCCTGAAAATGCCTAGGCAATGCTTGGCAATGCCTAGGCAATGCCTAAGAATGCCCTACAATGCCTCGGCAATGCCTGGCAATGCCTTGGCAATGCCTGGCAATGCGTGGAAATTCCTGGACAATGCCTAGTAATGCCTGGGCAATGCTTGGCAATGCCTAGCAATGCCTAGGCAATGGCTCGACAATGCGTGGCAATACTTGGACAATTCCTGGCAAGGCCTGGCAATGCTTGGGCAATGCTTGAGAATGCCTGGGAAATGCCTGGCAATGCCTGGCAATCCCTGGGAATGCCTGGGCAATGCCTCGTAATGCCTAGGCAATGCCTGGGCAATGCCTGGCAATGCTAGGTAATGCATGGGCAATGCTTGGAAATGCATGGCAATGCCTTCGCAATGCGTTGGCAATGCCTGGCAATGCCTGGGCAATGCCTGGCAATGCCTGAAAATGCTTTGTCAGTGCCTGGAAATGCCTGGGTAATGCATAGCAATGCCTGGCAATGCCTGGGCAATGCCTGGTAATGCATGGGCAATGCCTCGGCAATGCCTGGCAATGCCTCGACAATGCCTGGCAATGCCTGGCAAGGCCAAGGCAATGCGAGGCAATGCATAGGCAATGCCTGGGCCAGCTTGGCAATGACTGGGAATGCCTTGCAATGCTTGGCAATGCCTGGACAATGCCTATCAATGGCTGGCAATGCTTGGGCAATGCATGGTAATGCCGGGGCAATGCCTGGAAATGCCTAGCAATGCATGGGCAATGCCTGGCAATGCCCAGGGAATGCCTGTCAATGCTTGGAAATTCCTTGGTAACGCTTGGCAATGCTTGGGCAATGCCCGGCAATGCCAGGCAATGTTTGGGAAATGTCTGGCAATGCCTGAGCAATGCCTGGCATGCCTAGCAATGCTTCACAATGTCTGGACAATGCCTGGTAATGCCTGGACAATGCCTGGCAATACCTCGACAATGCCTGGCAATGCCTGGGCAATGCCTGGAAATGCCTGGCCAGTGCCTGGCAATGCCTGACAATCCCTGTGAATGCATGGGCAATGCCTGGCAATGCCTAAGAAATGCCTGGGCAATGCCTGGCAATGCTTGGCAATGCCTAGAAATGCATGGCAATGCATAGGTAATGCCTAGGCAATGCCTGGCAATGCATGGCAATACCTTCGCAATGCCTTCGCAATGCCTGGGCAATGCCCGGCCATGCCTGGCGATGCCCGGGCAATGCATAGCAATGCCTGGCAATGCCTAGGCAATTCCGCGGCAATGCCTGGAAAATGCCTGGACAATGCCAGGCAATGCCGGGGCAAAGCCTGGCAATGCCTAGGCAATGCCTGGGAAAGCTTGGTAATGCCTGGGCAATGCCTGGCAATGCTCGGCAATGCATGGGCAATGCTTATCAATGTCTGCCAATGCTTAGATAATGCGTGGCAATGCCGGGGCAATGCCTGGCATTGCCTAGCAATGCCTGGGCAATGCCTGGCAATGCCTAGGCAATGCATGGCAATTCCTTGGCGACGCCTGGCAATGCCAGGGCAATGCCTGGCAATGCCAGGCAATATTTGGGCAATGTCTGGCAATGCGTGCGCAATGCTTGGCAATGCCTGGCAATACTTCGCAATGCCTAGATAATGCCTCGAAATGCCTGGACAATACCTGGCAATTCCTAGACAATGCCTGGCAATGCCTAGCAATGCCTGGGCAATGCCTGGAAGTGCCTAGGCAATGCCTGGGAAATGCCTGGCAATGCCTTGCAATGCCTCAGTAATGCCTGGGAAATGCCTGGCGATGCCTAGGCAATGCCTAGCAATGCCTGGAAATGTCTAGGAAATGCCTAGACAATGCATGCTAATGCCTGGCAATGTCTGGCAATGCCTCGCAATGCCAGGGCAATGCATGGCAATGCAAGGGTAATGCATGGGAATGCCTAGGAAATGCCTAGCATTGCTTGGGTAATGCGTGGCAATGCCTAGGCAGTGCCTAGCAATGCCTGGCAATGCCTGGACAATGCCTGGGCAATGCCTGGGAATGCCTGGAAATGCCTGGCAATGCCTGGGCAATGCCTGAAAAAGCCTAGGCAAACTTAGCAATGCCTGGCAATGCCTAGGAAATAGCTAGGCAATGCCTGGGCAATGCATGGCAATTCCTGGAATTGCCTGGACAATGCCTGGCAATGCCTGAACAATGCCTGGTAATGCTTAGGCTATGCCTAGCAATGCCTAGCCATGCCTGACAATGCCTTGGCAATGCATGTGCAATGCCAGGCAATGCCTGGCAATGCTTGGCAATGCTTGGCAATTCCTGGACAATGCCTGGCAATGCCTCGCAATATGGTAATGCCTGGACAATGCCTTGCAATGCCTGGAAATGCCACGGCGATGCCTGAGCAATGCATGGGCAATGCATGGCAATGCTTGAGAAATGCATGGCAATGCCTGGCAATGCCTGGGTAATGCCTGGCAATGCCCGAACAATGCCCGGCAATGCATGCCAATGCTTGGCAATGCCTGGGCAATGCCTGGCAATGCTTAGACAATGCCTGGCAATGCCTATAAATGCCTGGTAATGCCTGGGCAATGCCTGGAAATGCCTCGAAAATGTTTGGCAATGCCTGACAATGCATAGACAATGCCTGGCAATGCCTGTGCAATGCCTCGCAATGCCTGGCAATGCATGGGAAATGCCTCGCAATGCCTGGGCAATGCCTGGCAATGCCTGAACAGTTCTTGGCAATGCCTGGGCAATGCCTAGGGAATGCATGGCAATGCCTGGCAATGCCTGGCAATGCCTAGCAATTACTGGGTAATGCCTGGCAATGCCTAGGCAATGCCTGGCAATGCCTGGAAATGCATGGGCAGTGCATGGCAATGCTTGGGCAATGTCTGGCACTGCCTGTAAATGCCTGTGCAATGCTTGGCAATGCTTGGCAATGCCTATGGAATGCCTGGCAATGCCTGGCAATGCCTGGGTAATGCCTGGCAATGCCTGGGCAGTGCTTGGAAGAGCCTGGGCAATGACTGGCAATGCCTGGACAATGCCTGGCAATGCCTGGCAATGCCTGGCAATGCATGGAAAGGCCTGGAAATGCCTGGGCAATGCCTGGAAATGCCTGGACAATGCTCGGGAATGCCTGCCAATGCCTTGAAATGCCTTGCAATGCATTGGCAATGCCTGGCAATGCCTGGCAGTGCCTCAAAACTTCTGGGCAATACCAGGCAATGCCTGGGCAATGCCTTGCAATGCCTGGGCAATGCCTGGCAATGCCTAGGCAATGCCTGGACAATGCCTGACAATGCGTGGCAATGCATAGACAATGCCTGGCAATGCCTCGGCAATGTCTGGCAATGCCTCGGCAATGCCTGGCAATGCATGGGCAGTGCTTGAACATGTCTGGCAATGCTTAGGCAATGCGTGGAAATGCTTGGACAATGCCTGGCAATGCCTAGCAAATGCTTGGCAATGCCTGGCAATGCCTGGCAATGCATGGCAATGCCAGGCAATGCCTGGGTAATGCATAGGAATGCCTGGCAATGCCTAGGTAATGCCTGGGAATGCATATGCAATGCCTAGCAATGCGTGGCAATGCTTGGACAATACCTGGCAATGACTGGACAATGCTTGGCAATGCCTGGCGAAGCATGGGCAATGCCTTGCAATGCCTGGCAATGCCTATGCAATGCCTGAAAATGCCTGGGCAATGCCCGGCAATGCCATGAAATGCCTAGACAATGCCTACCAATGCCTAGGCAATGTCTTGGCAATGCGTGGGCAATGCATGGGCAATGCACGGGCAATGCATTGCAATGCCTGGAAATGCCTCGAAAATTCCAAGGCAATCCCTGGCAATGCCTGGAAATGCCTGGGCAAAGCATGTAAATGCCTAGGCAATGCCTGTGCAATGCCTGGACAATGCCCGGACAATGCCTAGGCGATGCATGAGCATTGCCTGGCATTGCGTGGTAATGCCTGGATAATGCCTGGCAATGCCTTGCAATGCCTAACAATGCCTGACAATGCGTGGCAATGCCTTGGAAATGCCTTGGCAATGCCTGGAAATGCCTAAGCAATGTCTAGCACTGCTTGGGTAATGCGTGGCAACGCCTGGGTAATGCCTGGCGATGCCTGGCAATTCCTGGGAAATGCCTGACAATGCTTGGGGAATGCTTGGGCAATGCCTGGCAATGCCTAGGCAATGTCTAGCAATGCCTAGGCAATGCCCGGCAATGCCTTGCAATGCCTGGGCAATGCCTAGCAATGCATGGCAATGCCTGTGCAATGTCTCGAAATGCCTGGCAATGCCTGGCAATGCCTGGAAATGCTTGGACTTTGCCTGGCAATGCTTGGCAATGCCTGGCAATGCCTGGGCAATGCCTTGTAATGCCTGGGCAATGCCTGGAAATGTCTGGCAATGCCTGGAAATGCTTGGGCACTGCATGGCAATGCTCAGGCAATGCACAGCAATGTCTTGCAATGCCTGGGCAATGCCAAGCAATGCCTCGCAATGCCTGGGTAATGCCTACTTATGCCTGGACAATGCCTAGCAATGTTAGGAAATGCCGGGGAAATGCCTGGCAATGCGTGGGTAAAGCCTGGCAATGCCTGGGTAATGCCTGGCAATGCTTGGCAATGCCTTTGCAATGCCTAGCAATGTCTCGCAATGCTGGACAATGCCTAGCAATGCCTCGAAATGCCTGTGCAATGCCTGGAAATGCTTGGCAATGCCTAGGCAATGCCCGTCAATGCCTCACAATGCATGGGCAATGCCATGCAATTCCTGGCAATGCCTGGGCAATGCCTGGCAATGCCAGGCAATGCCTGGGCAATGCCTTTCAATGCCTGCTCAATGCCTGGCAATGCATGGCAATGCCTGGCAATGCCTGGCAATGCCTAACAATGCCTAGGCAATGCTTGGCAATGTCTGTGTCAAGCGTAGGAATGCCTGGCAATGCCTGTGCAATGCCTGGGAATGCCTAGGCAATGCCTAGCAATGCCTGGCAATGCCTAGACAATTCCTGGCAATGCCTAGACAATGCCCAAAGGCCTTGAAATGCCTGGCAATGCTTAGGCAATGCCTGGACAATGCCGGGACAATGCTTGGAGAATGCCTAGGCAATGCCTGGACAATGCCTGGCAATACCCAGCAATGCCTGGCAATGCCTGGCAATGACAGGCAACGCTTGGCAATGCCTTGGAAATGCCTGGCAATGCCAGCTCGGCACAACTCTGCCACAACTCTGGCTCAAATCTGGCACAACTCTGGCACAACTCTGGCACAACTCGGCACAACACTGGCACAACTCTGGCACAACTATGGCACAACTCGCGCACAATTCTGGCACAAATCTGGCACAACTCTGACAAAACTCTGGCACAACTCGGCACAACTCTGGCACAATTGTGGCACAACTCTGGCACAACTCTGGCACAATTCTGGCACAAGCCTGGCACAACTTTGGCAAAATCATGGCACAACTCTGGCACAACTCTGGCACAACTCTTGCACAACTTTGGCTCAACTCTGGCACAACTCTGGAACAACTCTGGCACAACTCTGGGACAACTCTTGCACAACTCTGGCACAACTCTGGCACAACTCTCGCACAACTCTGGCACCACTCTGGCACAAGTATGGCACAATTATGGCACACCTCTGGCACGACTCTGGCACAACGCTGGCACAACTCTGGCAAGACTCTGGCACAAATCTGGCACAAGTCTGGCACAAATCTGGCACAAATCAGGAACAAATCTGGTACAAATCTCGCACAACTCTGGCACAACGTTGGCACAACTCTGGCACAACTCTGGCATAAATCTGGCAAAATGTTTGCACAGCTCTGGCACAACTCTGGCACACCTCTGGCACAACTCTGGCACGACTCTGGCACAAGTCTGGTACAACTCTGGCACAACCCTAGCACAACTCGGCACAAGTCTTGCACAACTCTTGCACAACTCTGGCAGAAACCTGGCACAAATCTGGCACAAATCTGGCACCAAAATGGCACAACTCTGGCACAACTCGGCACAACTCTGGCACAACTCTGGCACAACTCGGGCATAACTCAGGCACAACTCTGGCATAACTCTGGCACAACTCTGACACGACTCTGGCACAGCTCTGGCACAACTCTCGCACAACTCTGGCACGACACTGGCTCAACTCTGGCACAACTGTAGATGAACTCTGGCAAAACTCTGGGACAACTCTGGCACAACTCTGGCACAGCTCTGGCACAACTCTGGCACAACTCTGGCAAAACTCTGGCTCAACTCCGGCACAACTTTGGAACAACTCTGGAACAACTCTGGGACAACTATGGCACAACTCTGGCACAACTATGGCACAACTCTGGCACAACTCTGGCACAACTCTGGCACAACACTTGCACAACCCTGGCACAACTCTGGCACAACTCTGGTACAACTGTGACACAACTCTGGCACAACTTTGGCACACCTCTGGCACAACTTTTGTACAATTCTGGCACAACTTTCACACAACTCTGGCACAACTCTGGCACAAATCTGGGACAACTCTGGCACAACTATGGCACAACTCTAGCACAACTCTCGCACAACTCTAGCACAACTCTTTCACAACTCTGGCACGACTCTGGCACAACTCTGGCACAACTCGGGCACAAACCTGGCACAAACCTGGCACAAACCTGGCACAAACCTGGCACAATCCTGGCACATTTCTGGCACAACCCTGGCACAACTCTGGCACAGCTCTGGCACAGATCTGGCACAACTCTTGCACAACTCTGGCACAACTCGGCACAAATCTGGCACAACTATGGCACATCTCTGGCACAACTCTGGCATCAGTCTGGCATACCCCTGGCAAAACTCTGGCACAACTCTGGCACAACTTTGGCACCACTCTGGCACAACTCTGGCACAACTCTGGCACGACTCTGGCACAACTCTGGCACAACTCTGGCACAAATCTGATACAACTCTGGCACAACTCTGGCACAAATCTGGCACAACTCGGGCACAATTGTGCAAAAACTCTGGCACAACACTGGCACAAATCTGGCACAACATTGGCACAACTCTGGCACAACTCTGGTACAACTCTTGCGTAACAATGGCACAACTCTGGCACAACTCTGGCACAACTTTGGCACAACTCTGGAACAACTCTCGCACAACCCTGGGACAACCCTGGCACAACACTGGCACGAGTCTGGCAAAAATCTGGCACAAGTCTAGCACAAGTCTGGGACAAATCTGGCACACATCTGGCACAACTCTGGCACAACTCTGGCACAAATCTGGCACAACTCTGGCACAAATCTGGCACAACTCTTGCACAGCTCTTGTACAACTCTGGCTCAACACTGATACAACTCTGGCACAACTCTGGCACAACTCTGGCACAACCCTGGCACAACTCTGGTACAACTATGGCACAACTTTGGCACAGCTATGGCACAGCTCTGGCACAGCTCTGGCTCAACTCTGGCACAAATATGGCACAACTCTGGACCAACTGTGGCAAAACTCTGGAACAACGCTGGCACAACTCCGGCATACCCCTGGCACATCTCTGGCACAACTCTGGCACAACTCTGGCACCACTCTGGCACAACTCTGGCAGAACACTAGCACAACTCTGGCACGACTCTGGGACAACTCTGGCACAACCCTGGCACAACTCTGGCACCATTCTGGCACCACTCTGACACAACTCTTGCACAACTCTGTCACAACTCTGGCATGGCTATGGCACAACTCTGGCACAACACTGGCACAAGTCTGTCACAAATCGGGCACAAATCTGGCACAACTCTGTCACAAATCTGGCACAATTCCGGCACACCTCTTGCACAACTCTGGCACAACTCTGGCACGAATCTGGCACAACTCTGGAACAACTCTGGCTCAACTCTGGCACTGCTCTGGCACAGCTCTGGCACAGCTCTGGTACAACTCTGGCGAAACTGTGGAACAACTCTGGCACAACTCTGGCATACCTCTGGCACAACTCTGGCACTACTCTGGCACAACTCTTGCACCACTTTGGCACAGCTCTGGTACAACTCTGGCACAACTCTGGCATGACTCTGGCACAACTCTGGCACAACTCTGGCACAACTTTGGCACAGCTCTGGTACAACTCTGGCACGACACTAGCGCAACTCTGGCACCACTCTAGCACAACTCTGGCACAACTCTGGCACAACTCTGGCACAACTCTGGCACATCTCTGGCACAGCTATGGCACAGCTCTGGCACAAATCCGGCACAACTCTGGAACAACTCTGGCAAAAAGTTGGAACAACTCTGGCACAACTCTGGCATATCCCTGGCATAACTCCGGCACAACTCTGTCACAATTCTGGCACCACTCTGGCACAACTCTGGCACAACTCTGGCACAACTCTGGCACAACTCTGGCACAACTCTGCCACAACTCTGGCACAACTGTGGCACCACTCTGGCACACGTATGGCACAACTCTGGCACAACTCTGACACAACTCTGGCACAACTCTGGCACAAGTCTGTCACAAATCTGGCACTGGCACAAGTCTGTCACAAATCTGGCACAACTCTGGCATAAGTATTTCACAACTCTGGCACAACTCAGACACAACTCTGGCCCAACTATGGCACAACTCGTGCACAACTATGGCACAACTCTGGCACAGCTCTGGCACAACTTTGGCACTGCTCATGCACAGTTCTGGCACAGCTCTGGCACAACTCTGGCACAAATCTGGCACAACTCTGGAACAACTCTGGCAAAGCTCTGGAACAACTCTGGCACAACTATGGCATACCTGTGGCACAACTCTGGCACAACTGTGGCACAACTCTGGCACCACTATGCCACAACTCTGGCATAACTCTGGCACAACTCTGGCATGACTCTGGCACAAGACTGGTACAACCCTGGCACAACTCTGGCAAACTTCTAGCACAAATTTGGCACAACTCTGGCACCACTCTGGCACAACTATGGCACAACCCTGGCACAACTCATGCACAAATCTGGCACAACTCTGGCACAACTCTCGCACAACTCTGTCACAGCTCTGGCACAACTCTGGCACAACTCTGGCACAACTATGGACCAACACTGGCACAAGTCCGTCACAAATCTGGCACAACCGTGGCAAAACTCTGTCACACATCTGGCACAACTCTGGCACAACTCTGGCACAACTCTAGCACAACTATGGCACACCTCTCGCACAACTCTAGCACAACTCTGGCACTGCTTTGGCACAGTCCTGGCACAGCTCTGGCACAACCATGGCACAAATCTGGCACAATTATGGAACAATTCTGGCTAAACTATGGAACAACTCTGGCACAACTCTGGCATACCTCTTGCACTATGGCACAACTCTGGCACAACTCTCGCACGACTCTGGCACAACTCTGGCACAACTCTGGCACGACTATTGCACAAATCTGGCACAACTCTGCCAGAAATCAGGCAGAACTCTGGCACAACTATGGCACAACACTGGCACAAGTCTGTCACAAAGCTGGCACAACCGTGGCACAACTATGTGAAACCTCTGGCACAACTATGGCACAACTCTGGCACAACTCTGGCACAATTGTGGAACAGCTCTGGCACAACTCTGGCACAACTCTTGCACAACAATGGCAAAACTCTAGCCTAACTCTGGTACAGCTCTGGCGTAACTCTGGCCCAACTCTGGCACAACTCTGGCACAACTCTGGCACAACTCTGGCACAGCTCTGGCACACCTCTGGCACATCTCTGGCACAGCTCTGGCACAACTCTGGCACAAATCTGGAACAACTCTGGAACAACTCTGGCAAAACTCTGGAACAACACTGGCACAACTCTGGCATACCCCGGGCACAACTCTGGCACAACTCTGGCACAACTCTGGCACCACTCTGGCACAACTCTGGCACAACTCTGGCACAACTCTCGCACGACTGTGGCACAACTCTGGCACAACTCAGGCACAACTCAGCCACCACTGTGGCACAGCTCTTGCACAACTGTGGGACAACTCTGGCACAACTCTGGCAAAACTCTCGCACAACTCTGGCACACCTCTGGCACAACTCTGGCACAACTCTGGCACAACTCTGTCACAACTCTGGCAAGACTCTGGCACAACTCTGGCACAACTCTGGAACAACTCCGCACAACTCTGGCACAACTCTGGCACAACTCTGGCAGGAATCTGGCACAAACCTGACACAACTCTGGCACAACTCTGGCACAACTCGGCACAACTCTGGCACAACTCTGGCACAACTCTGGAACAACTCCGCACAACTCTGGCACAACTCTGGCACATCTCTGGCACAGCTCTGGCACAACTCTGGCACAACTCGGCACAACTCTGGCACAACTCGGGCACAACTCTGGCATAGCGCTGGCACAACTCTGACAAAACTATGGCACAACTCGGCACAACTCTGCCACAACTCTGGCTCAAATCTGGCACATCTCTGGCACAACTCTGGCACAACTCGGCACAACACTGGCACAACTCTGACACAACTCTGGCACAACTCGGGCACAATTATGGAACAAATCTGGCACAACTCGGACACAACTCTGGCACAACTCGGCACAACTATGGCACAATTATGGCACACCTCTGGCACAACTCTGGCACAATTCTGTCACAAGTCTGGCACAACTTTGGCACAATTCTGGCACAGCTCTGGCAAAACTATGGCACAGCTCTGGGACAACTCTGGCACAACTCTGGCAAAACTCTGGCTCAACTCTGGCACAACTCTGGAACAACTCTGGTTCAACTCTGGGACAACTATGGCACAACTCTGGTACAAGTATGGCACAACTCTGGCACGACTGTGGCACAACTATGGCAAAACTCTGGCACAACTCTGGCACAACTCTGGCACAAATCTGGCACAACTTGGGCACAACTCTGGCACAACTCTGGCACAAATCTGGCACAACTCTAGCACAACACTGGCACAAGTCTGGCATGAATGTGGCACAACTCTGGCACAAGTCTGGCACAACTCTGGCACACCTCTAGCACAACTCTGGCACAACACTGGCAAAACTGTGGCACAACTCTGGCATAACTCTGGCACAGCTCTGGTACAACTCTGGCACAACACTGATGCAACTCTGGTACAACTCTGGTACAACTCTGGCATAACTCTGGCACAACTCTAGCACAACACTGGCACAAGTCTGGCACGAATGTGGGACAACTCTGGCACAAGTATGGCACAACTCTGGCACACCTCTAGCACAACTTTGGCACAACACTGGCAAAACTGTGGCACAACTATGGCACAACTCTGGCACAGCTCTGGTACAACTCTGGCACAACACTGATGCAACTCTGGTACAACTCTGGCACAACTCTGGCACAACTCTGGAACAACTCTGGCACAACTCTGGCACAACTCTCGCACAACTCTGGCACGACTCTGGAAAAACTCTGGCACAACTCTGGCACAAATCTGGCTCAATTCTGGCACAACTCTGGCACAACACTGGCATACCCCTGGTAAAACTCTGGCACAACTCTGGCACCACTCTGGCACAACTCTGGCACAACTCTGGCACGACTATGGCACAACTCTGGCACAACTCTGGCACAAATCAGGCACAACTCTGGCACAACTCTGGCACAACTCGCGCACAATTGTGCAACAATTCTGGCACAACTCTGGCACAACTCAGGCACAACTCTGGCACAACTCTGGCACAACTCGCGCACAATTGTGCAACAATTCTGGCACAACTCTGGCACAACTCTGGCACAACACAAGCACAACTCTGGCACAACTCTGGTACAACTCTGGCGTAACTCTGGCACAACTCTGGCACAACTATGGTACAACTTTGGCACAACTCTGGAACAACTTTGGCACAACCCTGGCACAACTCTGGCACAACACTGGCACAAGTATGGCAAATATCTGGCACAACTCTAGCACAAGTCTGGGACAACTCTGGCACACCTCTGGCACAACTCTGGCACAACTATGGCACAACTCTGGCACAAATCTGGCACAAATCTGGCACAACTCTGGCACAGCTCTGATACAACTATGGCTCAACACTGGCACAACTCTGGCGCAACTCTGGCACAACTCTGGCACAACTCTGGAACAAGCATAAAACATAAACAACATACATCTTACCTCATGATGTGTTACGTAGAGGTTGGATGTGGTCCTCCACTTGCACTAGTCAAAGAGAAGAAGAGCACAATGGAATGAGAGAGAGAGAGAGAGAGAGAGAGAGAGAAGGAATGTGCAGGCTACACCATCCCATTGTCCATCCGTACATTCACATCAACCCATGACCTTGTAANAGAGAGAGAGAGAAAGAGAGAGAGAGAGAGAGAGAGAGAGAGAGAGAGAGAGAGAGAGAGAGAGAGAGAGAAGGAATGTGCAGGCTACACCATCCCATTGTCCATCCGTACATTCACATCAACCCATGACCTTGTAAGGTAGCTTCCGTGTAAAAAAGCTAGCACAAGGTGCTCTTCACATTAGACACTTGGCAAAGGAATTGTTTTGTGAGCTTCAACTAACAACCGCATGTCAAGAAATAGAGCATGTAATAGAAGGTTTGAAATAGAGCAAGAGGCAAGCACATGGAAATTAGCAGAATATGCAAGGGAAGACAACGAACACATTGTGGCAATAACAAGTCTTCTCACCACCATGAGTGGCGACGTCTCTATGACCGCACCAAGATTTAGTGCCTTTGTTGCCACAAAGCTTCAACCTTTTGCATCTCCATTACCTTTATTGTATCACACATGGGGTCGCACAGAAAGGATTAGAAGAGGAGGAAGGAAGAGGAGAAGAGAATCTAAAAACATAATCAGTTGTGAAGGGAGTAGAGCTCCTTTCAAAGAAGACGTCCCTAACATGCACTCATGAAAGTAAACATTGTAGGTGTAGATGTTCAAAAGGCTCTTCATATTAGCCCATTGTAGCCGCAATAATTCCATGGCACTCAACATGGCCTCGATTATCTACATGGAGCAATGAAGCTCAAATTTGCTAATGTAGACCTTGCAATAAAAGGGAAGAGTGGACAAGAAGACCTTCGTGATTGTGGAGGTCTAGATCCTTTGTCGTGTGGATCAGGTACATTAGCAGTAGATGTTGAAAACCCAGCGTCATTGTGAGGTTAAAAGAAGCAATGGCAACCTCTTGAATGGAGTTGTTGTGATGACGACACATGTGCTAGTAGTAGTACATGTGATCCAAAGTCATATTATCTCAGCAAGAACGGTTGTCTCATGCCCAAGGGGAATCCAAAGTTCTCGTTGAGCCTTGAAGGAACGGATGAACTGGTGAGAGGCTATCAATGGAAACATTGTTGTATGGATTAGTGGTTGTAGCAAGCTCAACTTTAGGCAAGTGGAATGCATTAGTGATCCATGCTCTATGGACAAGAATCCTATTATGTTGGCAAGTGGGTGTAGTAAGGCCACCTCATGGAGATGGCATGTGTGATGGAGTTCTGTTGCACAAACAGTACTCTTGTTATTATAAATGGTCATGGAAATAAGCCCATATGATTAAAGGTGGCATGTGTGATGGAACAGCTTTCCACAAGAGAAGTCCTAGTTGGGATCCTCGTTTTCTAATCAAGTACTTGGATATAGAATCGTGGGACCTCGAGCACCAAGAAATGTCTTTAGAACTCACCAATAAGGGGAAGGATGCCGAAGGGAGTTACAACCTCTCCATGAGAACTGAAATTCTTCCTCAAAGAATATGCACTCTCAACTCTATGCAACCAAAAGAGGAAGAGTTGGTGAACATTAGATATAGGAAACCCACATATACTATCTCCAGCCACCTTACTGGTTGTTGTGCAAAAACCACAGTTACAATGAAACTTCATTATGCACCAAAGGAAGCTTCTTCGACAACAACAAAGGTAGTCAATGTGCCAAAATTGCAAGAAAATAAGGCGGTGGCATTGGTAGAGTCAAATATATTTGGTGGTTCATGTCTAAAATCTCCCAAATATCTTGAATTCTCTATCTCTAGCATATCAAGTCAATAAAATGCACTTTTTCTCAAGTCCACATGTCAATCTCCATGCCTTAGCACCGAAGTGACTTTGATTAAGACGGAATTTCACATCCCTCCAAGATCCTTGCAAACTTGGGTCTTCGTACCAACTTGAGTGGAGGAAACTGCTAAGGATCCTTCCAAGGTCCTTGTAAGCTTGGATTGAGCTGATTGTCTGCAATGAGGTTCATGTTGGAGATCTATCCAAGCCCAATGTAAGCCCGGCTCTTATTGCGAGCCTTGGTGAAGGAAACCACATAAGATCCCTTTAAGGCCCTTATAAGCCCAGCTATGCCTGTTAGCTTGGGGGGAGGATGGAAAGTAAACTCGTAGCCTGTGTACCACAACTAGGTGGTCGTGCCAAGACAAGCTAGTCTCTGTAAGAGATGACTCTTGCGACCTTGTAAGCTTAGCACTGGCTGTTAGCCTATGAAGGAGGTGGCCTTGAATTCCCATAGGCCTTATACTTATAATGATGGTGGCTCCATCGAGGAGAGATGGTTAATGGGGGTCTTTTTGTACAATTTCAAATGGGTGTATAGTTCACGGTGGATGATATGAAGGTTGCATGAAGTTTCCACCAAGGATATGGGGTTGGGGGGGTTCTATATGGTAAGTGTACGAGGCGAGTGTATGGGGTGTGGGTGCTAAGTATACACTAGTGTATGAAGCTGAAAGTCACATAGGCAGATGAGTGTGAGGGTCAGGATGGGGGGGAGGGGGAGTTCTATGTGATAAGTGTATGAGGAGAGTGCATGGGAATATGGTTCCTAATCGTACACTAGTGTATGGTGCTGAGATTCAAATGTGGGGGTTGGGGGGGAGGGGCTATATGGTGAGTGTATGAGGGGAGTGTATGGGGGTGTGGTTGCTAGGTATACACTAGTGTATGGTGCTAAGATTCACATGGGGAATTTAATGTGAGGGTCGGGGAGGAGGGGGAGGGGAGGGGGGTGTCTGTATGGTGAGTGTATGAGGGGAGTGTATAGGGGTTTGGGTGATAGGTATGCACTAGTGTATGGTTCTGAGATTTACATGGGGAGATGAGTGTGGGGGTCGGGCAGGGGGGGTGTGTACGAGATGAGTATATGAGGGGAGTGTATTGGAGTGTGGGTTCTAAGTATAATCTAGTGTATGGTGTGAAGATTCACATGGAAAAATGAGTGTGGGGGACGGAGGGGTATATGACAAGTGTATGAGGGAAGTGTACGGGAAGATTATTGTAGATTATACAATAGTGAATGGTACTTACATTCAAATGGGATGAATAATGTGAAGGGTTGGGGGTGGGGTCAAGGGGGTTTCTATATGTTAAAGTTTATGTGGGGAGTGTATGGGGATGTGGGTGCTAATTGTACACTAGTGTATGGTGTTGAGATTCACATGGGAAAATGAATGTGAGGGTCGGGGAGGTTTATATGATGAGTATATTAGGGAATTGTATGGGAAGATGGTTGCTAATTTTACACTAGTTTATGGTGTTCATATTCACATGGGCGAGATTGTTTTAGGCAAGGGTGAAACAAATCAGGCATAAAAATATATTTATACATAGTGGTCTATTGTAGGTCACTTAAAGCAGAAGCTGGAGACTTATACATTCTTTCAAAACCTGCTGTTCTTTTGACAATATTCATCTTGCTTAGGAAGCAACCGAGGGGGTAATTTTGATGTTTGAAACCCTTTCTAGTTTGTAGACTCTCACGCAAGCCCCCTCCCCCTTCCCCTACAAGATCATTTGGCGAGTTTATATGGGGGTGTATGTGGTCGACATTGTAAAATGTACACAAATGCACATTCTGCAGTTTCCTTGAACTTGGGCTCACCATTGTCCTCATAACCTTCCCAAGACATGTGAAGTGTATAAGATAAGCGTACGAGAGAGTCTTCGATAAACCTTTAGGAATATACAAAAACATATTTTACCGCTCGTTTTTGAGAAGTATCTCTCGGCTAGCTACACTTGTGTTTTTTTCTCACAATCCACCAACGTAGACTTTCCCATATGCACTCCTCATATACTTCTCGGTTTGGGGGGAGGATCCCACAGCATCAATCAGTCGATGCCGACCTGCCCCTCCCCCAAAGCGAAAATGTATGACTCGAATGCACGTGTGTGTGTGTGTGTGTGTGTGTGTGTGTATGTGTGTGTGTGTGTGTGTGTGTTTTTGTGTGTGTTGTACAGCAAAAATTGTAAAAAAATATCGGATATGAGGTTTTGTCTAACGGGATAGTATTCGCGTCCTCATCGGTCCACCCCCTAAAGTCAAAAGTGTATGAGGTAAGTGTACGAGGGAGTGCATGTGACGAACAGGCCTAGAGATACACTTTTGTATTACCAGTTGTTGTTTCCTAGTAATATCCGTCAGTGATGTACACTAGTGAATTTCTTCACACTCATCCCATATACTCTCGCTCGTACACATGCCTCATACACTTTCAACTTTAGAATCTACAAGATATCTTTCTGGTGACCCTAAAAGCTTAGCCATGTCTGCCACTCTGGCAAGGATTAAGCCTTGATTTCCTAAAGACATTCCATCATAGAAGATGGTGGTTGCGCTGAGACTCTTGCATGGATGGCCTTGACGGCCTAGCAAGGCGTTGCGCCTTAGTTTAGGGCCTAGAGCTAGGTCAGAATGTGGAAATCAACTATGTTTATTATAAGTCCTTCAAAAAATCTTCTACTTGTAATTTGTACTTTTAACAAGATTGCAGTCCACATTTTAACCTCCTCTAAGTTTGCTAGAAACACAGAAGATCCTAGGACAGTAGAGACCCCTCTCTTGTAATGAAGGCTCTATGATGAGGCATTTTGTCATTCTCATGTGTGTCGCACAAAACCCAACAATGATATGGCATGGATCATCATGGAACATGTATATTTCATGGTCCTATATGAATATACATTTGTGCAAAATGTACATAAATTCAAGGTTTGTTCTCCACATTTAAATTTTCTCCTTTGATGGAGAGAATGCCTGAATATTATTTCAAGTTTCATGTATTAATTTCACTTTTAATTGAAATTTATTTATAATCAATGTAAACATTGTGTAAAACTTGTACAAGTTATCGTAGGTTATTGTTTAACCAATTTAACCTTTTACAATGGCTTGGGGAGTTTCATGGTCGAAAAATGGATGCAATTTAGTAAGTGGGAGCTAGGGCAAAGCTGGAGGTTAGCGTATGGAGCTGGCTTAAATTTTAGTTGTTTTGTATTTCAATGCCTTAATGGACAACTTTGGGCGGGGAGGGGAATTATTTTTAAAAAATCACAACATAAAAAATCCGTTCGGTTCGCTAGGAAAGTGATGCCAGCCTTCTGTCATGCACTCAATTCTAAATGGGGAGCCCTAGTAGGAAATTTATAGATTTGCTATTTGAGACTCGGATTGTCTGGGCTCTCTCACGTACATGCGTTTGAAGGCCAAGAGAATTGGTTAATTCCTCGATTGACCCCATATTTGGCAGATCATGTCTCAGACGCCCCCATTCTGAGAACAAATGGGTATGTCGCCCCCATTAAAAAAACATCTGGATGATCGCCCCCATTTTTTAATTGTTTACCTAACTCACCTCCATTCTCAGAATTCTGGCTAAATTGCCTCTATTATTTTAACAAAATCTCAAGGCTTTGGATGTACACATGATAACTTCGGCATATCTACGAGAGGATGTCAATGTTCGTAAGGCATCACGAAATGAACGAAACGATCCCTCATCTGGTCATTACTCATTAGCCTAAAGAAATTCAGAGAGAGCAAGAAAAAGCTTATAAAAAGGTCCTACACTTAAGGTTTGTTTAAAAAATGGATGAGATCTGTTACCCCTCTCAGCACGCCCTGTTGCACCAACCCAACCCAACCCTACCAAGACATTGACGACGCAAAACCGCATAGTGGAAAAAGCATCAAATATTCCTTTGTTGCTACGTATGACTAATATAGTGCTCACATTTACATAAGTGTCTCACTAGCTATGAAAATACATATACATACAGGTATACATATATTCATAGACATTCATAAACATGACATCCAATATGCATCTAAAGTTAAATATGCATATGGATATACAAATAATATACATATACATATACATATACATATGCATATACACATGCATATACACATGCATATACATATACATATACATATACATGTACATATACATGTACATATACATGTACATATACATATACATATACATATACATGTACATATACATGTACATATACATATACA
>SZWC01007399.1:14392-31469 GCA_023375785.1 Penium margaritaceum | reverse complement strand
TACATGTACATATACATATACATATACATATACATACACATATACATATACATATACATATACATATACATATACATATACATATACATATACATACACATATACATATACATATACATATACATATACATATACATACACATATACATATACATATGTATAGTAGTAGCACGCTGTGGCCGCCATGCACAATGACCGACCAAAGTAGGCATATGAACTGCCTTTGACCAAAGAAATCCGCTGTGTGTGGTCAACGTTGACAACTCACAATACGAGTCACAAATCGTCAGAGAGGGAAACAATGGGTTGGGAACACCAAGTATCAAATAGCAAGCACAAGGGGCTTCAATACGTTGTGGCACGGTGTGGATACCATGCACGATGACCAACCAAAGTAGGCATATGTCACTCACCATGACCAAATAATGTCACTAAGTGTGGTAAACTTTGACAACTCATAACACAAGTCACTAATGGTCTGTGTGGAAGATAATGGTTTCTGGATAATAGTTCTCGACTATAAAGTACAAATACCTTCAATATGTAGTGGCACAGTGTGGCTACAATGCACAGTGACCAACCAAAGTATGCACATGTCACTGACCATGACGAAATAATTTCACTTCATGTGGTCAATGTTGACAACTCACAAGACGAGTCACAAATATTCAGAGGGGGTAAAAATGGTTTGGGAACACTAGCTATCAACAAGAAAGCAAAAAGACCTTCGGTACATAGTGACACGACGTGGTAACCATGTACAGTGACAAACCAAAGTAGGCATATGTCACTAACCATGACCAAACGGAATTGACAGTGTGTGGTCAACGCTGAAAACTCACAACACGAGTCACAAATGGTGAGTGGGGGAAACCATGGGTTGGGAACACTTGTTATGAACTAGCAAGTAGAAAGATTTCCAAGAAGTAATGGCACGGTGTGGCTAGCGTGCACAGTGACCAACCAAAGGATGCATATGTCACTGACTTTGACCGAAGAAGTCCACTATGTATGGTCAACATTGACAACCCATAACACGAGTCACAGATGGTCAGAGGGAGGGACAATGGTTGGGGAACCATATGTATCGACTAGAAAGGACAAAGAAATTCAATACATAGTGGCACGTTGTGGGTACTATGCACACCAAACAACCAAACTAGGCATATGTTACTGACCATGACCAGAGAATCTCAATATGGGTGGTCAACATTCACAAACCATAACACGAGTCACAAACGGTTAGAGGGGGAAACAATGGTCTGGGAATATCAGTTCTCAACTAGCAAGTACAACGACCTTCAATCAGTATAAGCACTGTGTGGCTACCATGCACAATGACCGGCCAAAGTAAGCATGTGTATTGCCTTTGACCAAAGAAATCTGCTGTGTGTGGTCAACGTTGACAACTCATAATAGGAGTCAGAAATGGTCAGAGGGGGAGAAAATGGTTTGGGAACACCAGGTATCGACTAGCAAGCACAAGGACCTTCAATAAGCTGTGGTACGGTGTGAATACCATGCATGATGACCAACCAAAGTAGGCATATGTCACTGACCATGACCAACAAATTTCACTTCATGTGGTCAACGTTGACAACTCACAACAGTAGTCACTGATAGTCAGAGGGGGGTAATAATGGTTTAAGAACACTTGCTATCAACTAGGAAGCACAAAGACCTTCAATATGTAGTGACACGACGTGGTGACCGCGTATAGTGACAAACCAAATTAGGCATATGTCACTAACCATGACCAAATAATTTCAATATGGGTGGTCAACGTTCACAACCCATAACACGAGTCACGAATGGTCAGAGGGGGAAAAATGGTTTCATAACACTATATATCTTCTAGCAAGTATGAAGATCTTTCGTATGTATTGGCACAGTGTGGCTACTGTGCACAATGATCTATCCAAGTAGGCATGCATCACTGTTCACGACCAAAGAAGTTTAGTGTGTGTGGTCAACATTCACAACTCATAATACAAGTCAAAAATGGGCAGAGGGAGAAACAATGGTTTGGGAATACTCGGTATCGACTAGCAAGTACAATGACCTTCGATAAGTGGTGACACGGTGTGGCTACCATGCACAATCACCAAACAAAGTATGCTTGTGTCACTGAATGTCATAAAAAGAGTTTCACAGTGTGTAGTCAACTTTCCTTCTTAAGGCTGGTCAATCGGAGCAATGGTTGAGATGTTATTCAAGCTCAAATTTGCAAAATTTCAAATTCCGTCTGCGTAAATTCTGAATGATTAAACTAACTTTGTTATCATTCATAATTTTGAAAACTACCCATGTAATCTTACACCCCCTTATTTTATGCCATTTACCCATAGGAACCCTTAGAATGTCATTTTGACATCACATGAACACCATGTTAATTAGCTTACTGCTTATAGAGTTAGATTCAGGAGCGATAGGTCCTGGGTTTGAATCCTCGTACGCGCAATATAGAATAGGCTCGCGACGGGGGGGGGGGGGGGGGGGACGGTCGTGTTGTGATACCTCAACTCTACCTTCGAGCCTAAGCCGTGGGGGGGTAGGGGGGGTGTCATAATGCGGTCGCAAATCTGTCCTCCAGGTCGTCCATGGAACATCCCTCTAGGGGGGTGGGAGGGAGTGTTCCAGTGAAGGCACCTACGCGTAACAAGTGAGCAAAAAGAGACATGGTGTCAAAGGGAGAAACCTTTTGATGTTTATTGACTAGCAAGTGCAAAGAATTTCAACAAGTAGTGGAACAATGTGGCCACCATGCACAATGACCAACCAGGTTAGGCATGTGCCCCTTACCATGACCAAATAATTTTAATATGTGTAGTCAACGTTGACAACCCATAATATGGGTCACGAGTTGTCAGAGGGGGAAAGAATGGGTTGGGAATACTACATATCAACTAGCAAGTACAACGACCTTCAATCAGTAGTAGCACGGTATGGCTACCATGCACAATGACCGACAAAAGTAGGCATGTATACTCCCTTTGACCAAAGAAATCCGCTGTGTGCGTTCAACATTGACAACTCATAATAGGGGGCACAAATGGTCAGAGGGGGAGACAATGGGTCGGGAACACCAGGTATCAACTAGCAAGCAAAATGACCTTCAATACATTGTGGCACGATGTGGATACCATGCACGATGACCAACCAAAGTAGGAATATGTCACCGACCATGACCAAACAATGTCACTAAGTGTGGTAAACTTTGATAACTCATAACACGAGTAAAAAATGGTCAGAGTGGAAGCTAAAGGTTGATGAATAATAGTTATCGACTAGCAAGTACAAACACCTTCAATATGTAGTGGCACAGTGTGGCTACAATGCACAGTGACCAACCAAAGTATGCATATGTCACAGACCATGAACAAATAAATTCACTTCATGTGGTCAATGTTGACAACTCACAACACGAGTCACAGATATTCAGAGGGGGTAACAATGGTTTGGGAGCACTGGCTATCAACTAGAAAGCACGGAGACCTTCAATACGTAGCGACAAGGCATGGTAACCATGTACACTGACAAACCAAAGTAGGCATATGTCACTAACCCTGACCAAAATAAGTTCATTGTGTGTAGTCAACGTTGAAAACGCATAACATGAGTCACATATGGTCAGAGGGGGAAGCAATGGGTTGGGAAAACTAGTTATCAACTAGAAAGTACAAAGACCTTCAACAAGTGTGGCACGGTATGGCTAGCGTGCACTGTGACCAACCAAAAAATGCATACATCACTGACTATGACCGTAGAAGTCCACTATGTGTCGTCAACATTGACAAGTCATACCATGAGTCACAAATGTTCAGAGGGAGAGACAATGGTTTGGGAACCCTATGTATCGACTAGAAAGGACAAAGAACTCCAATATGTAGTGGCACGGTGTGGCTAATATGCACACCAAACAACCAAACTAGGCATATGTCACTGATCATGACTAGAGAATTTCAGTATGGGTGGCCAAAGTTGACCAACCACAACACGAGTCACAGACGGTCAGGAGAGGAAACAATGCTATGGGAATATCAGTTCTCAACTAGCAAGTACAACGACCTTCAGTCAGTAGTAGAACGGTGTGGCTGCCATGCATAATGACCGACCAAAGTAGGCATATGTACTGCCTTTGACAAAAGAAATCCACTGTGTGTGGTCAACGTTGACAGCTCATAATACGAGTCACAAATGGTCAGAGGGGGAAACAATGGTTTGGGAAAACCAAGCATCAAATAGCAAGCACAAGGGGCTTCAAAACGTTATGGCACGGTGTGGATACCATGCACGATGACCAACCAAAGTAGGCTTATGTCACTGACCTTGACCAAATAATGTCACTAAGTGTGGTAAACTTTGACACCTCATAAAACGAGTCAAAAATGGTCAGGGTGGAAGATAATGGCTTCTGAACAATAGTTATTGACTGGAAAGTACAAATACCTTCACTATGTAGTGGCACAGTGTGGCTACAATGCACAGTGACCAACCAAAGTATGCATATGTCACTGACCGTGACGAAAGAATTTCACATCATGTGGTCAATGTTGACAACTCACAACACGATTCACAGATATTCAGAGGAGGTAACAATGGTTTGGGAACACTAGCTATCAACTAGAAAGCACAAAGACATTCGGTACGTAGTGACACGCTGTGGTAACCATGTACAGTAACAAACCAAAGTAGGCATATGTCAGTAACCATGACCAAACGGATTTGACAGTGTGTGGTCAACGTTGAAAACTCATAACACGAGTCACAAATGGTCAGTGGGGGAAACCATGGGTTGGGAACACTAGTTATAAACTAGCAAGTAGAAAGATTTCCAACAATTAATGGCACGGTGGGGCTAGCGTGCACAATGACCAACCAAAGGATGCATATGTTACTGACTATGACGGAAGAAGTCCACTGTGCATGGTCAACATTGACAACTCATAACACGAGTCACAAATGGTCAGAGGGAGAGACATTGGTTTGGGAACCCTATGTATCGACTAGAAAGGACAAAGAACTTCAATACGTAGTGGTACGCTGTGGCTACTATGCACACCAAACAACCAATCTAGGCATATGTCACTGACCATGACCATAGAATTTCAATATGGGTGGTCAACATTCACCAACCATAACACGAGTCACAAACGGTAAGAGGGAGAAACAATGGTCTGCGAATATCAGTTCTCTACTAGCAAGTACAGCGACTTTCAATCAGTATAAGCACGGTGTGGCTACCATGCACAATGACCGACCAAAGTAAGCATGTATACTGCCTTTGATCAAAGAAATCTGCTGTGTGTGGTCAACGTTGACACCTCGTAATAGGATTCACAAATGGTTAGAGGAGGAGAAAATGGTCTGGGAACACCAGGTATCAACTAGCAAGCACAAGGACCTTCAATAACGTGTGGCACGGTGTGGATACCATGCACGAAGACCAACCAAAGTAGGCATATGTCACTGACCATGACCAAATAATGTCAGTAAGTGTGGTAAACTTTGACAACTCATAACACGAGTCATAAATGGTCAGGGTGGAAGATAATGGGTTGTGAATACTAGTTATCAACTTGCAAGTACAAATACCTTCAATATGTAGTGGCACAGTCTGGCTACAATGCACAGTGACCAACCAATGTATGCATATGTTACTGACCATGACCAACAGATTTCACTTCATGTGGTCAACGTTGACAACTCACAACACGAGTCACTGATAGTCAGAGGGGGGTAACAATGGTTTGGGAACACTAGCTATCAACTGGGAAGCACAAAGACCTTCAATACGTAGTGACATGACGTGGTGACCACGTGCAGTAACAAACCAAACTATGGATATGTCACTAACCATGACCAAAGAATTTCAATATGGGTGGTCAACGTTCACAACCCATAACATGAGTCACAAATGGTCAGAGGGGGAAAAATGGTGAACAAAACTATGTATCTTCTAGCAAGTACAAAGATCTTTCGTATGTATTGGCACGGTGTGGCTACCGTGCACAACGACCTATCCAAGTAGGCATATATCACTGCTCATGACCAAAGAAGTTTAGTGTGTGTGGTCAACGTTCACATCTCATAATACAAGTCAAAAAGGGCAGAGGGGGAAAAATGGTTTGGGAATACTCGGTATTGACTAGCAAGTACAAAGACCTTTAATACGTGGTGGCACGGTGTGGCTACCATGTACAATGACCAACCAAAGTATGCTCGTGTCAGTGAATATCATAAAAAGAGTTTCACTATGTGTAGTCAACCGTCCTTCTTACGGCTGGTCAATCGGAGCAATGGTTGAGAGGTTTTTCAAGCTCGAAGATGCAAAATTTGAGATTCTGTCTACGTCAAGTTTTTATGATTCATCTAACTTTGTTATCATTCATAATTTAGAAAACTACCCTCTAATCTGACACCCCCATTATTTTATTCCATTTACCCATAGGAACCCTTATAATGTCATTTGGACATCACATGAACACCATGTGAGTTGGCTTACTGCTTATGGAGTTAGATTCTGGAGCGATAGGTTCTGGGTTTGAATCCTCGTATGCGCAATATAGAATAGGCTTGCGACCTGGGGGGGGGGGGGGGGGGGGGGGGGGGGGGGGACATGTTGTGATACCTGAACTCTACCTTAAAGCCTAAGTCATGGGGGGATAGGGGGGTGTCATAATGCGGTCGCAAATCTGTCCTCGAGGTCGTCCACGGAACATCCCTCTAGGGGGGTGGGATGGAGTATTCAAGTGAAGGCACCTACGTGTAACAAATCAACAAAAACCAACCTGGTGTCAAAGGGAGAAAATGTTTGCTATTTCTTTACTAGCAAGTGCAAATACTCTCAACATGTAGTGGATTGGTGTGGCTATCATGCACAATGACCAACCAGATTAGGCATGTGGCACTTACCATGACCAAATAATTTTACTATGTGTGGTCAACATTGACAACCCACAATATGGGATACGAGTTGTCAGAGGGGGAAAAAATGGTTTGGGAATACAAGATACCAACTACCAGGTACAACGAGCTTCAATCAGTACTAGCACGGTAAGGCTACCATGCACAATGACTGACCAAAGTAGGCATGTGTACTGCCTTTGACCAAAGAAATCCAATGTGTGTGTTCAACGTTGACAACTCATAATAGGAGTCACAAACGGTCAGAGGGGGAGACAATGGTTTGAAAGACCTTCAATACATTGTGGCACGATGTGGATACCATGCACGATGACCAACCAAAGTAGGCAAATGTCACTGACCATGACCAAATAATGTCACTAAGTGTGGTAAACTATGACAACTCATAACACGAGTCACAAATGGTCAGAGTGGAAGATAATGGTTTATGAATACTAGTTATCAAGAAGCAAGTACAAATACCTTCAATATGTAGTGGCACAGTTTGGCTACAATGCACAGTGACCAACCAAAGTATGCATTTGTCACAGACCATGAACAAATAATTTCACTTCATGTGGTCACTTTTGAACACTCACAACACGAGTCACAGGTATTCAGAGGGGGGTAACACCGGTTTGGGAACACTGGCTATCAACTAGAAAGCACGGAGACTTTCAATACATAGTGACATGGCGTGGTAACCATGTACAGTGACAAACCAAAGTAGGCATGTATCACTAACCATGACCGAAGAAATTTCACAGTGTGTGGTCAACATTGAAAACGCATAACACGAGTCACAAATGGTCAGAGGGGGAAACAATGGGTTGGGAACACTAGGTATCAACTAGCAAGTACAAATACCTTCAACAAGCAGTGGCACGGTATGGCTAGCTTGCACAGTGACCAACCAAAGGATGCATACGTCATTGACTATGACCGAAAAAGTCCACTATGTGTGGTCAACATTGACAACTCATAACACGAGTAAAAAATGGTCAGAGGGAGAGAAAATGGGTTGGGAACCCTATGTATTGACTAGAAAGGACAAACAATTTCAATACGTAGTGGCACGGTGTGGCTGATCTGCACACCAACAACCAAACTAGGCATATGTCACTGACCATGACCAGAGATTTTCAATATGGGTGGACAACGTTGACGAACCATAACACGAGTCACAAACGGTCAGGGGAGGAAACAATGCTATGGGAATATCAGTTCTCAACTAGCAAGTACAACAACCTTCAGTTAGTAGTAGCACAGTGTGGCTACCCTGCACAATGACCGACCAAAGCAGGCATACGTACTGCCTTTCACCAAAGAAATCCGCTGTGTGTCGTCAACGTTGACAACTCATCATATGAGTCACAAATGGTCAGAGAGAGAAACAATGGTTTGGGAACACCAAGTATCAAATAGCAAGCACAAGGAGCTTCAATACGTTGTGGCACGGTGTGGATATCATGCACGATGACCAACCAAAGTAGGCATATGTCACTGACCATGACCAAATAATGTCACTAAGTGTGGTTAACTTTGAAAACTCATAACACGAGTCACGAATGGTCAGAGTGGGATATAATGGTTTACGAATACTAGTTATCTACTAGCAAGTACAAATACCTTCAATATGTAGTGGCACGGTGTGGCTACAATGCACAGTGACCAACCAAAGTATGTATATGTCACAGACCTTGAACAAAGAACTTAACTTCATGTGGTCAATGTTGACAACTCACAACACAAGTCACTGATATTCAGAGGGGGTAACAATGGTTTGGGAACACTAGCTATCAACAAGAAAGCAGGGAGACCTTCAATACGTAGTGACACGGTGTGGTAACCATGTTGATTGACAAACCAAAGTAGGCATATGTCACTCACCATGATGAAAAGAAATTCACAGTGTGTGGTCAACGTTGAAAACGCATAACAGGAGTCACAATTGGTCATAGGGGGAAACAATGGATTGGGAACACTAGTTATCAACTAGCAAGTACAAAGACCTTCAACAAGCAGTGGCACGGTATGGCTAGCGTGCACAGTGACCAACCAAAGGATGCATACGTCACTGACTATGACCGAAGAAGTCCACTATGTGTGGTCAACATTGACAACTCATACCATGAGTCACAAATGGTCAGAGGGAGAGACAATGGTTTGGGAACCCTATGTATNCACGGCGTGGTAACCATGTACAGTGACAAACCAAAGTAGGCATATGTCACTAACCATGACCAAAAGAATTTCACAGTGTGTGGTCAACGTTGAAAACGCATAACACGAGTCACAAATGGTCAGAGGGGGAAACAATGGGTTGGGAACACTAGTTATCAACTAGCAAGTACAAAGACCTTCAACAAGCAGTGGCACGGTATGGCTAGCGTGCACAGTGACCAACCAAAGGATGCATACGTCACTGACTATGACCGAAGAAGTCCACTATGTGTGGTCAACATTGACAACTCATACCATGAGTCACAAATGGTCAAAGGGAGAGACAATGGTTTGGAAACCCTATGTATCCACTAGAAAGGACAAAGAACTTCAATAAAAAGTTGCACCGTGTGGCTAATGTGCACACCAAACAACCAAACTAGACATATGTCACTGATCATGACCAGAGAATTTCAATATGGGTGGCCAACGTTGACCAACCATAACACGAGTCACAAACGGTCAGTGGAGGAAACAATGCTATGGGAATATCATTTCTCAACTAGCAAGTACAACGACCTTCACACAGTAGTAGCACGGTGTGGCTACCATGCACAATGACGGACCAAAGTAGGCATATGTACTGCCTTTGACCAAAGAAATCCGTTGTGTGTAGTCAACGGTGACAACTCATACTACGAGTCACAAATGGTCAGAGAGGGAAACATTGGTTTGGGAACACCAAGTATCAAATAGCAAGCACAAGGGGCTTCAATACGTTGTGGCACGGTGTGGATACCATGCACGATGACCAACCAAAGTAGGCATATGTCACTGACCATGACGAAATAATGTCACTAAGTGTGGTAAATTTTGACAATTCATAACAGGAGTCACAAGTGATCAGGGTGGAAGATAATGGTTTATGAAGATTAGTTATCGACTAGAAAGTACAAATACCTTCAATATGTAGTGGCACAGTGTGGCTACAATGCACAGTGACCAACCAAAGTATGCATACGTCACTGACCATGAACAAAGAAATTCACTTCATGTGGTCAAGATTTACAACGCACAACACGAGTCACATTCAGTCAGAGGGAGCTAACAATGGTTTTGGAACACTAGCTGACAACTAGAAAGCACAAACACATTCAATACGTAGTGACACGGCGTGGGAACCATGTACAGTGACAAACCAACGTAGGCATGTGCCACTAACCATGACCAAACGGATTTCACAGTGTGTGGCCAACGTTGAAAACACATAACACGAGTCACAAATGGTCAGTGGGGGAAACCATGGGTTGGGAATACTAGTTATCAACTAGCATGTAGAAAGACTTTCAAGAAGTAATGGCACGGTGTGGCTAGCGTGCACAGTGACCAACCAAAGGATGCATACATCATTGACTATGACCGAAGAATTCCACTATGTATGGTCAACATTGACAATTCATAACACGAGTCACAAATGGTCAGAGGGAGAGACAATGGTTTGGGAACCCTATGTATCAACTAGAAAGGACAAAAAACTTCAATACGCAGTGGCACGTTGTGGCTACTATGCACACCAAACAACCAAACTAGGCATATGTCACTCACCATGACCAAATAATTTCAATTTGGGCGGTCAACATTCACCAACCATGACACGAGTCACAAACAGTCAGAGGGGGAAACAATGGCCTGTGAATATCAGTTCTCAACTAGCAAATACAGCGACCTTCAGTCAGTATAAACACGGTGTGGCTACCATGCACAATGACCGACCAAAGTAGGCATATGTACTGTCTTTGACCAAATAAATCCGTTGTGTGTGGTCAACGTTGACAACTCATAATAGGAGTCACATATGGTCAGACGGGGAGACAATGGTTTGGGAAAACCAGGTATCAACTAGCAAGCACAAGGACCTTCAATAAGCTGCGGCATGGTGTGGATACCATGCATGATGACTAACCAACGCAGGCATATGTCACTGACCATGACCAAATAATGTCACTGAGTGTGGTAAACGTTGACAACTCATAACACGAGTCACAAATGGTCAGAGTGGAAGACAATGGTTTGTGAATACTAGTTATCCAGTAGCAAGTACAAATACCTTCAATATGTAGTGGCACAGCGTGGCTACCATGTACAGTGACCAACCAAAGTATGCATGTGTCACTGACCATGACCAACAAATTTCACTTCATGTGGTCAGCGTTGAAAACTCACAACACGATTCAAAGATAGTCAGATGGGGGGTAACAATGGTTTGGGAACACTATCTATCAACTAGAAAGCACAAATTCCTTCAATACGTAGTGACACGGAGTGGTAACCATGTACAGTGACAAACCAAAGTAGACATGTGTCACTGACCATAACCGAAGAATGTCACCATTTGTCGTAAACTTTGACAACTCATAACACAAGTCACAAATGGTCATAGTGGAAGATAATGGTTTATAAATACTAGTTATCGACTAGCAAGTACAAATACCTTCAATATGTAATGGCACAGTGTGGCTACAATGCACAGTGACCAACCAAAGTATGCATATATCACTGACCATGACCAAAGAATTTCACTTTATGTGGTCAATGCTGACAACTCACAACACGAGTCATGTATGTTCGGAGGGGGTAACAATGGTCTGGGAACACTAGCTATCAAGTAGAAAGCATAAAGACATTCAATAGGTAGTGACAAGGCAGGGTAACCATGTACAGTGACAAACCAAAGTATACATGTGTCACTAACCATGACCAAACGAATTTCACAGTGTGTGGTCAATGTTGAAAACGCATAACACGAGTCACAAATGGTCAGAGGGGGAAACAATGGATTGGGAATACTAGTTATCAACTAGCAAGTACAAAGACCTTCAACAAGCAGTGGCACGGTATGGCTAGCGTGCACAGTGACCAATCAAGGGATGCATACGTCACTGACTATGGCCGAAGAAGTCCACTATGTGTGGTCAACATTGACAACTCATAACACGAGTCACTAGTGGTCAGAGGGAGAGACAATAGTTCGGGAACCCTATGTATCGACTAGAAAGGACAAAGAACTTCAATACGTAGTGGCACGGTGTGGCTAATATGCACACCGAACAACCAAACTAGGCATATATTACTGACCATGACCAGAGAATTTCAATATGGGTGGTCAACGTTGACCAACCATAACACGAGTCAAAAACGGTCAGGGGAGGAAACAATTCTATGGGAATATCAGTTTTCCACTAGAAATTACAACGACATTCAGCCAGTAGTAGCACAGTGTGGCTACCATGCACAATCACCGACCAAAGTAGGCATATGTACTGCCTTTGACCAAAGAAATCCGCTGTGTGTGGTCAACACCGACAACTCATCATACGAGTCACGGATGGTCAGAGAGGGAAACAATGGTTTGGGAACACCAAGTATCAAATAGCAAGCACAAGGAGCTTCAATACATTGTGGCACGGCGTGGATACCATGTACGATGACCAACCAAAGAAAGCATATGTCACTGACCATGACCAAATAATGTCACTAAGTATGGTAAACTTTGACAACTCAGCCAAAACAACAACTCCATCCACCACGACAGAACTCTGGCACAAGCGGCTGGAACATGTCAGTTATCCGACTTTAACCAAAATGGCTGCAGATTCAGTTGCCCACGAACTACCAGACAGTCAGCTGCAAGACCGAGAAGCACCAATGTATGACAGCTATATCACCTGCAAACAGCACAGAGCATCTTCTCACTCGCTACCGTCACATGGGACCCACAAGTGTCTGGAACTCACGTATATGGTGTCAACCGGCCTGAGGCAAACGGACTAGAAAACAGGGCCGACACAATAGCACCTGCCGTCCGCTCCTAGCATTTCCGCTAGGAGAAGATATCACCCTTAGGATCACGGTTCCACACTGAGCAATTCCTAGGCAATCACTTGCTAGCAACTGTGTCCACTTAACACTTGGTCACTTTCGCGCGAGGTGCTAGTCAAAGACTAACTCCTAGGGCTTAGACCAACCTGTGTCTTCTTTATTCTGTTCCTTAGTTGGACAACTCTGTGAGGAGCATCTAAGGCCAGATTGTGTAATTAGAATGAGGAATGAGCCTGGTACATATAGTCCTAGGCCTGGCTTCTAAGGTGTGTGGGCAGTGACACTTTTGGGGTGGTCACTCCAAACCACCTCACCAGTCCGCCAATTGGCGCATCCANCGCTACACTTCTGGTGTCTCGCTTGGACTTGCACCACGAACAAGGTTTGGGGGACTTACTCCAAGGGAGCAGTGCATGCCCAACCTGTCCGTCAACCCATAGCAGTGGCCATGGGGCATAGAAGAACAACAATCTCTCCCTTGCACCGTAGGCCACCTGCTGTGGTAGTTTTCTTCGGCATGAACCTGTAGCTCTAGGTTGTGTTTGTGCATGTCAGTTTTCTTGGTCTTTAGTTCTCATCTCTTGCATCCACCATGCCGACTCCTCGAGCACCTGCAACATGCAAGTCGCTGTCTAGCGGCTTTGTCAAGAAGTCCGCAAGCATTTTCTTGGTTGCGACGTGCTCCAGTTCCACGACACCCTTGGCGATAAGGTCACGTGAGTAGTGGTACCGAATATCGATGTGCTTTGTACGCCGGGAGATCATGTCGTCCTCTGCCATAGCCATGGCACTTTGGTTGTCGATGCGGATGACCGTTGCCTCCTCTTGTGGTGCCTTGATCTCATCAAGAAAACTGCGAAGCCACTGTGTTTCCTTGCAAACTTCGGAGAGTGCAATGTACTCCGCCTCAGCAGTAGAAAGCAAGACGCAGTCCTGCTTCCTGCTTGCCCATGAGACCGCACCACCGTTGAGAAGACAAACAAACCCTGAGGTCGACTTCCTGTCATCAATCCGTCCTCCCCAGTCCGCGTCGGTGTAGCATGTCAGCCGCAGCAAGTCTGATCCTTCTAGACCTCCAAACCGAAGTCCGACGTGCCGAGTCTTTTTGAGGTAGCAAAAAATCCGCTTCACGACTTGCCAATGTTCTGGCCCAGGGTTGGCCACAAACCTGCTCACCTGACCCACTGCAAAAGCAATGTCAGGTCGTGTTCCCACCATTGCATACATGAGGCTTCCGACGGCGGACTGGTATGGAATGTTTTGCATGTCCCGCCGGTCTGCCTCGTTGCTTGGTGACATGGAGGAGGAGAGCTTGAAGTCGGAGGGCATGGGGGTGCTGACGGGCTTGCAGTCCTCCATGTTGTAGCGCTTCAAGATGTCCATGATGTACTTGGTCTGGTTGAGCTCGATGGTGCCTGCTTTGCGGTTGCGGTGAACAGCAATCCCGAGGTAGTACTCGAGAGGTCCCATGTCCTTCATCTTAAATCTGCTGGCCAGATTTTTCTTGAGGTCCGTGAGGGCCTCCTGCGAGGAAGAACACATGATAAGATCATCCACGTACAAGGCCACAAGTAGCAAGCCACGTTCGTCCTCCCGCACATAGACGCTAGGGTCGTTTTTGCAATGTGCAAAGGAGATCTCAGCCATGAAACTGTCCATCTCCTTGTACCACATCCGTGGGGCCTGTTTCAGCCTGTACAACGCCTTCACCAGCTTGCACACCTTACCCTTGGGTGCTTTGACACCTTCCGGTACCTCCATTAGCACCTCCTTGTCGAGCTTCCCATAAAGGAAGGCTGTCTTCACATCCATCTGGTGGATCTCAAGGTCTTTGGCGGCAGCGACAGCAAGCAGGGACCTGATGGAGGCAAACGTGACGACCGGTGCGAAGGTCTCATCGTACTCAGAACCTGCGCGCTGTGAGAACCCTTTCGCCACGACCCTTGCCTTGTACTTGTCGATGCTATCATCTTGCTTCCGCTTCAACCTGAGCACCCACATTGAGCCCACCGCGTGAGCGTTAGCGGGTCTGTCCACCAGCACCCATGTGCCATTTTCTTCGATGGACGCGAGCTCGCTGTCCACCGCCTCCTTCCACTTGGCCGCATCGGGCCTTGCCAGCGCTTCAGCCACAGTGAGCGGCTCTCCCTGAGCCAAACAGGACCAGCTCAGTCCAGTCCAGCTTCCAGTGTCAGCGTCGTACTTTGGAGTTTGTTTTCTTTGTCGTGTGCTGCGACGTTGCATTGCTGGTGGATGTTTGCCATGCTGTTGCTCCTGTGGTGTTGGCTGCCCTGGAGTTGAATTTTCTTCTTTTGAAGAGCCACTGGCCTCCGAGCTGGTCTCAGAGGCCTCGGACGTCTCCGACTCTGTTTCGGAGCTCGCCGCTGCGTCAGCCTGCGCAGCCGCTCCCCCTGGCACACCACTCTTCTTCACGGCCTGCCGCACTGGCACCACTTGCCAGTTTTCAGGAGCTTGATCTCCTGACTCTAGCAGCTCCAACCACTCTCCCTGTTTTGGAGCTTCCGTGGGATCAAGCATCTCTTCCTTGCCTGGTTTCCTCTCGTCAAAGGTTACATCCCGGCTGGTGATGAGTCTTCTTCCTGCCAGGTCCCACAAGCGATATGTCTTGTGGGCCGTCTCATAGCCCACCATAACGCACTTTCGTGCTCTTGAATCCAGCTTGCCGGCACCCTCACCCGCCTGGACCTTTGCCCATCCGGTGCAGCCGAATACCTTCAGGTGTGATGCGTCCGGCTTCTTCCCTGACCAAACTTCTTGTGGTGTCATCTGTTGCTTTCCCTTCTTCTTTCCGCGCCTGCCCAGAGCAGCTGCAGGAGTCAGGTTGACGAGATAGCATGCCGTTCTTGCCGCTTCCGCCCAGAACCGCGGTGGAAGCTTTGCATCAAAGAGCATGCTACGCACCATGCCGAGGATGGTCTGATTAATCCGTTTGGCAACACCATTGCTCTGCGGCGTGTAAGGCGTTGTGGGCTGGTGGCTGATCCCATGTTGCCTCAACCAGCCCTTGCATGCCTCGTACTCTCCACCGTTGTCACTTCGCATCGCTTTGACTTTCTTTCCGGTCTGCCGCTCCACCATGGCGACAAAATTCTGCAACTTTTCTCTGACCTCTCCCTTTGCTTTGAGGAAGAAGATCCACACCTTGCGGCTGTGGTCATCTATGAAGGTCAGAAAATACTTGCTACCACCATTTGACGCCGTGCAAAAGGGTCCGCACACGTCGGTGTGAATGAGGTCAAGGGGTGATTCTGCGCGGCGACCATTGCGCTCAAAGCGCGTTTGGTCTTGCCTTGGAGGCATGGTTCACACAGGCTGCCACATCCAACCGCATCCTTCTTGTAACCATCCATGCCACGGACCAGCTGTTGTTGCTGGATGACTTGGAGTGTGCTGTTTGCCACATGCCCAAAGCATCTATGCCACAGATCAGCGTCTTCGTCTTTTGCGGCAGAGGATGCTTTTTCAGTTTTTGTTGGTGTGCTCTCCTGCGTGGGTGTCGAGACCACTGCCTCCGCTGCACCCGCATGGCCCTCCTTTTCCGAGCTCTTTGCTGCCGTTGTCTGCAGTACGTAGAGTCCGTCAACCCGTGGAACCTGTGCCACGAGATCTTTGTTGGCGTAGAGGACCTTGATGTCTTCGTTCCTGGCGATGACCGCCTTCTTCTGCGTGAACACCACCGTCATGTCGTTGTCCATTATTTTTGACACGGACAGAAGGTTTGCCGCAAAGGAGGGCATGTAGACCACGTCACGTAGCCGTAGATCCTTCTCCGCACCATTGAGTCTGATGCTCACCAGCTTGTCACCCACGCCCTTTGCGTTCACGACGCTACCGTATGCGCATCTGAACCGCCGATCGGTGGGGCCGATGGAGACAAATCCAGCCTGGTCGTTGCTAGAGTGATGATCGGTGCCGGAGTCAAGCCCAAAAGCTCCTGGCCTGAGCAGCGCCGCTCCTTTTTCTGGATGCGTGCTCTGTGCCATCATGTTGGTAGCTTCTTTGCCACCCTTTTTGTTGCCTTTGTTCCCACCGCTTCCGCTGTCTTCCTTCTTTGGCGACCTGCACTCTCTTGCCCAGTGCCCAGGTTTGCCGCAGTTGTGGCAGTTAC
>SZWC01007398.1:106154-124286 GCA_023375785.1 Penium margaritaceum | reverse complement strand
TATAAGTACGTGTAAGTGCATGTAAGTGCGTATCAGTGTGTGTAAGTACGTGTAAGTGCGTGTAAGTGCATGTAAGTACGTGTAAGTGCGTGTAAGTGCGTGTAAGTGCATGTAAGTGCGTGTAAGTGCCGGTAAGTACGTGTAAGTACGTATAAATGTGTGTAAGTGCGTGCAAGTACGTGTAAGTACGTGTAAGTTTGTGTAAGTGAATGTAAGTTCGTGTAAGTGCGTATAAGTGTGTGTAAACGCGTGTAAGTGCATGTAAGTGTGTGTAAGTGCGTGTAAGTGCGTGTAAGTGCGTGTAAGTGCGAATATGGGTGTAAGTGTGTGTAATTGCGTGTAAGTGCGTGTAAGTACGTGTTAGTTTGCATAAGTGAATGTGAGTTCGTATAAGTCCGTGTCAGTGTGTGTAAGTGCGTATACGTGCGTGTAAGTACGTGTAAGTGCGTGTAAGTGTGTGTAAGTGTGTATAAGTACATGTAAGTGCGTGTAAGTGCATGTACGTACGTGTAAGTGTGTGTAAGTGCATGTAAGTGTGTGTAAATATGTGTAAGTGCGTGTAAGTGCGTGTTAGTGCATGTGAGTGCATGTAAGAGCGTGTAATTGCATGTAAGTGTGTGTAAGTGCGTGTAAGTGCGTATAAGTGCGTGTAAGTACGTGTTAGTTTGCATAAGTGAATGTGAGTTCGTATAAGTCCGTGTCAGTGTGTGTAAGTGCGTATAAGTACATGTAAGTGCGTGTAAGTGCATGTACGTACGTGTAAGTGTGTGTAAGTGCATGTAAGTGTGTGTAAATATGTGTAAGTGCGTGTAAGTGCGTGTTAGTGCATGTGAGTGCATGTAAGAGCGTGTAATTGCATGTAAGTGTGTGTAAGTGTAGTTTAAGTTTGCATAAGTTTGTGTAAGTGCGTGTAAGTACGTATAAGTATGTGTAAGTGCGTGTAAGTGCGTATAAGTGCGTGTAAGTACACTTTACGTGGGTGTGATCTTGTGTAAGTTTGTGTAAGTACGTGTAAGCGTGTGTAAGTGCGTGTAAGTGCGTGTAAGTGTGTGTAAGTAAGTGTAAGTGTGTGTAAGTACATATAACTGCGTGTAAGTGTGTGCACGTGTGTGTAAGAGTGTGTTTTAGTGCATGTAAGTGTGTGTAAGTGCGTATAAGTACGTGTAAGTGCGTGTAAGTGCGTGTAAGTTTGTGTACGTGTGTGTAGGTGCGTGTAAGTGTGTTAAAGTATGTGTAAGTGCATGTAAGTATGTATACATGCGTCTAAGTGTGTGTAAGTGCGTGTAAGTGCGTGTAAGTACGTGTGAGTGCGTGTAAGTGTGTATAAGTGCGTTTAAGTATGTGTAAGTGCGTCTAAGTGCGTGTTAGTGCGCGTGAGTGTGTGTAAGAGCATGTAAGTGCATGTTAGTGCGTGTAAGTGCGGTTTAAGTTTGTGCAAGTGAGTGTACGTACGTAAAAGTACGTGTAAGTTTGTGTAAGTGTGTGTAATTCTGTGTAAGTGCTAAAAGTGCGTGTAAGTGCGTATACGTGCATGCAAGTGCATGTAAGTACTAGTAAGTATGTACTAGTGCGTGTAAGTGCGTGTAAGTATGTGTAAATGTGTGTACGTGCGTGTAAGTGCATGTAAGTGCGTGTACGTTTGTATAAGTGTGTGTAAGTGCATGTAAGTGCATGTAAGTACGTATAAGTACATGAAAGTATGTGTAAGTGTAAGTAAGTGCGTTTAGGTACGTGTAAGTACGTGTAAGTACGTGTAAGTTCATGTAGGTACGTGTAAGTGGGTGTAAGTGGGTGTAAGTATGTATAAGTGTGTAAGTGCGTATAAGTGCGGTTTAAGTTTGTCCAAGTATGTGTAAGTGCATGTAACTGCGTATAAATGCGTATAAATGTCTAAGTGCGTGTAAATGTGTGTAAGTGCGTGTAAGTGCGTGTGAGTGTAGTTAAGTGGATGTAATTTTGTGTAAATTTGTGTAAGTGCGTGTAAGTATGTATAAGTGTATGTAAGTGTGTGTAAGTGCGTGTAAGTGCGTGTAAGTGCGTATAAGTGCATCTAAGTGCGTGTAAGTGCGTATAAGTGTATGTAAGTGTGTGTAAGTGCGTTTAAGTACGTGTAAGTACGTGTTAGTGCATATGAGTGAATATAAGTGCGTGCAAGTGCATGTAAGTGTGGTTTAAGTATGTGTAATTTTGTGTAAGTGCGTGTAAGTGCGTGTAAGTTTATGTAAGTGCGAGTAAGTACGTGCAAGTGCGTGTAAGTGCGTATCAGTGCATGTAAGTACGTGTAAGTACGTGTTAGTGTGTGTAAGTACGTGTAAGTACGGTTTACGTTCATGTAAGTATGTGTAAGTGCATGTAAGTGCGTGTAAGTGTAAGTGCGTGTAAGTGTGGTTTAAGTGCGTGTAATTTCGTGTAAGTTCGTGTAAGTGCATGTAAGTGCGTGTAAGTGTGTGTAAGTGCATGTAAGTGCGTGTAAGTACGTATAAGTACATGTAAGTGTGTGTAAGTGCGTGTAAGTGTGTGTAAGTGCGTGTAAGTGCGTGTAAGTGCGTGTAGGTGCATGTAATTTTTTGTAAGTACATGGAAGTATGTGTTAGTAAGTGTAAGTGCGTGTAAGTACGTGTAAGTACGTGTAAGTGCGTGTAAGTGTGTGTAAGTGGGTGTAAGTGCGTCTAAGTGCATGTACGTTCGTGCAAGTGCGTGTAAGTGCGTGTAAGTTCGTGTAAGTGCGTGTAAGTGCGTGTAAGTTCGTGTAAGTGCGTGTAAGTGCGTGTAAGTGCGTGTAAGTGCGTGTAAGTGCGTGTAAGTGCGTGTAAGTGCGTGTAAGTGTGTGTAAATGCCTGTAAGTGTGTATGAGTGCGTCGAAGTGCGTGTAAGTGTGTATAAGTACGTGTAAGTGTGTGTAAGTGCGTGTAAGTGCATGTGACTGCGTGTAAGGATGTGTAAGTGTGTGTACGTGTGTGTAAGTTTGTATAAGTATGTGTAAGTGAATGTAAGTACGTGTAAGTGCGTGTAAGTGCGTGTAAGTACATGTAAGTGCATGTAAGTACTTAAAAGTGCGTGTAAGTGTGTATACGTATGTGTAAGTGTGTGTAAGTGTGTGTAAGTGTGTGTAAGTGCGTGTTAGTGCATGTGAGTGCATGTAAGAGCGTGTAAGTGCATGTAAGTGCGTGTTAGTGCGGTTTAAGTTCGTGTAAGTGAGTGTAAGTGCGTGTAAGTATGTGTAAGTTCGTGTAAGTGTGTGTAAGTGCATGTAAGTGCTAAAAGTGCATGTAAGTACGTGTAAGTGCGTGTAAGTGTGTGTGAGTGCGTGTACGTACAGTGTAAGTTCGTGTAAGTGCGTATAAGTGCGTGTAAGTGCGTGTATGTATGTGTAGGTATGTGTAAGTGCGTGTAAGTGCGTGTAAGTGCGTGTAAGTATGTGTATGTGCGTGTAAGTTCGTGTAAGTGTGTGTAAGTGCATGTAAGTGCGTATATGTATGTGTAAGTACGTGTAAGTATGTGTAAGTGCAAGTAAGTGCATGTAAGTATGTGTAAGTACGTATAAGTATGTATACATTTGTGTAAGTGCGTGTAAGTGCGTGTAAGTGCGTGTAAGTGTGTGTAAGTGCATGTAAGTATGGTGTACATTTGTGTAAGTGCGTGTAAGTGCATGTATTTGCGTGTAAGTACGTGTAAGTGCGTATAAATACATGTAAGTACGTGTAAGTGCATCCAAGTGCAGTTTTAGTGGGTGTTATTTTGTTTAAGTTTGTGTAAGTGCGTGTACGTGCAGGTAAGTATATGTAAGTATGTATAAGTGCGTATAAGTACGTGTAAGTGCGTGTAAGTGGGTGTAAGTGCATGTAAGTACGTATAAGTGTGTATAAGTGTGTGTAAGTGCGTGTAAGTACGTGTAAGTACGTGTAACTACCTGTTAGTGTGTGAAAATGCGTGTAAGTGTGTACAAGTACGTGTAAGTGTGGTTTAAGTGCGTGTAAGTTTGTATGAGTGTGTGTAACTGCGTGTAAGTTTGTGTAAGTGCGTGTAAGTGCGTGTAAGTGTGTGAAAGTACGTGTAAGTGCATGTAAGTGTGTGTTAGTATGTGTAAGTGTGTGTTAGTGCGTGTAAGTGCGTGTAAGTAGGTGTTAGTGTGTGTGAGTGCGTGCAAGTGTGTGTAAGTGCATGTAAGTGCGTGTAAGTGCATGTAAGCGCATATAAGTATGTGTAAGTGCGTGTAAGTACGTGTAAGTACGTGTAATGGCGTGTAAGTGCATGTAAGTTTGTGTAAGTGGGTGTAAGTGCGTGTAAGTGTGTGTAAGTACGTGTAAGTTCGTGTAAGTATGTGTAAGTGCATATAAGTGACTGTAAGTGCTTGTAAGTGTGTGTAAGTGCGTACAAGTGCGGTTTACGTTCGTGTAAGTGCGTGTAAGTGCATGTAAGTGCATGTAAGTGTGTTTATGTACGTGTAAGTGCGTGTAAGTGCAGTTTAAGTGGATGTAACTTTGTGTAAGTTCGTGTAAGTACGTGTAAGTACGTGTAAGTGTGTGTATGTGCGTGTAAGTGCATGTAAGTACGTGTAAGTACGTGTAAGTGCATATAAGTGCCTGCCAGTACGTATAAGTGCGTGTTAGTGCATGTAAGTATCTGTAAGTGCATGTAAGAGCATGTAAGTACGTGTAACTGTGTGTGTAGGTGCATGTAGGTGCCTGTAAGTGTGTGTAAGTGCATATAAGTGTGTATAAGTGCGTGTAAGTGCGTGTAAGTGCATGTAAGTGCATGTAAGTGTGTTTATGTACGTGTAAGTGCGTGTAAGTGCAGTTTAAGTGGATGTAACTTTGTGTAAGTTCGTGTAAGTACGTGTAAGTACGTGTAAGTGTGTGTATGTGCGTGTAAGTGCATGTAAGTACGTGTAAGTACGTGTAAGTGCATATAAGTGCCTGCCAGTACGTATAAGTGCGTGTTAGTGCATGTAAGTATCTGTAAGTGCATGTAAGAGCATGTAAGTACGTGTAACTGTGTGTGTAGGTGCATGTAGGTGCCTGTAAGTGTGTGTAAGTGCATATAAGTGTGTATAAGTGCGTGTAAGTGCGTGTAAGTGTGTGTAAGTGCATATAAGTGTGTATAAGTGCGTGTAAGTGCGTGTAAGTGCATGTAAGTGCATGTAAGTGTGGTTTAAGTGCGTGTAAGTTTGTGTAAGTGCGTGTAAGTGCGTATAAGTGTGTATACGTGTGTATAAGTGCATGTAAGTGCGTGTAAGTGTAAGTGTGTATAAGTGTGTGTAAGTGTGTGTAAGTGTGTGTAAGTACGTGTAAGTGCATGTTAGTGTATACAAGTACGTATAAGTGTGTGTAAGTACGTGTAAGTGTGTATAAGTGTGTATTAATGCGTGTAAGTGCGTGTAAGTGCATGTGAGTGCGTGTGAGTACGTGTAAGTATGTGTAAGTATGTGTAAGTGCGTGTAAGTGTATGTAAGTACGTGTCAGAGTGTGTAAGTACGTGTATGTGCGTGAAAGTGTGTTTAAATGCGTGTAAGTTTGTGTAAGTGCGTGTAAGTGCGTTTAAGTACGTGTAAGTGCAAGAACGTGCGTGTAAGTGCGTGTAAGTTTGTGTAAGTGCGTGTAAGTGCGTTTAAGTACGTGTAAGTGCAAGAACGTGCGTGTAAGTGCGTGTAAGTACGTGTAAGTGTGTATAAGTACGTGTAAGTTCGTGTAAGTACATGTTAGTTCGTGTGAGTGTGTGTAAGTGCATGTAAATGCGTGTGAGTGCGTAGAAATGCGTGTAAGTGTGTGTAAGTGCGTGTAAGTGCCTGTAAGTGCATGTAAGTATGTGTAATTACGCGTAAGTACAAGTAAGTACATGTAAGTGCGTGTAAGTGTGTGTAAGTACGTATAAATGCGTGAAAGTGTGTGTAAGTGTGTGAAAGTGCGTGTAAGTACGTGTAAGTGCGTGTAAGTATGTGTAAGTACGTGCAAGTGTGTGTAGGTGTGTTTAAGTGCGTGTATGTGCGTGTAGGTGCGTGTAAGTACGTGTAAGTACGTGTAAGTACGTGTGAGTACGTGTAAGTTTGTGTAAGTGACTGTCAGTTCGAGTAAGTGCATGTAAGTACATGTGAGTGCGTGTAAGTTCGTGTAAGTGCGTATAAGTGTGGGTAAATGCGTGTAAGTGCATGTAAGTGCGTGTAAGTATATGTAAGTATGTGTAAGTTTATGTAAGTGAATGTAAGTTCGTGTAAGTGTGTGAAAGTGCATGTAAGTGTGTGTGAGTGCGTATAAGTGCGTGTGTGTGTAAGTGCGTGTAAGTGTGTATAAGTGTGTGTAAGTGCATGAAAGTGCGTGTACGTGTGTGTAAGTGCGTGTTAGTGTGTGTGAGTGCATGTAAGAGCGTGTAAGGGCATACAAGTGCGTGTAAGTGCAGTTTAAGTTCGTGTAAGTTTGAGTAAGTGTGTGTAAGTACGTGTACGTTTGTGTAAGTGTGTGTAAGTGTGTGTAAGTGCTAAAAGTGAGTGTCAGTACGTATAAGTGCGTGTAAGTACGTGTAAGTGCATGTAAGTGCATGTAAGTGTGTGTAAGTGCGTTTAAGTATGTGTAAGTACGTATAAGTGTGTATATGTGTGTGTAAGTATGTATAAGTGCGTGTAAGTGTGTGTAAGTGCGTATGAGTGTGTGTAAGTATGTATAAGTGCGTGTAACTGCATGTAAGTGTGTGTACGTACGTGTAAGTGTGTGTAAGTGTGTGTAAGTTTGTGTAAGTGTGTGTTAATACGTGTAAGTGTGTTTAAGTGCGTGTAAGTATGTGTTAGTGCATGTAAGTGCGTGTAAGTGTGTGTAAGTGCGTGTAAGTTCGTATAAGTGTGTGTAAGTGCGTGTAAGTACTTATAAGTGCGTGAAAGTGCGTGTAAGTGCGTGTAAGTGTGTGTAAGTGCGTGTAAGTTCGTATAAGTGTGTGTAAGTGCGTGTAAGTACTTATAAGTGCGTGAAAGTGCGTGTAAATGCGTGTAAGTGCAAGAAATTACGTGTAAGTGCGTGTAAGTGCGTGTAAGTGCGTATAAGTACATGTAAGTTTGTGTAAGTGCATGTAAGTTCCTGTGAGTGTGTGTAAGTGCGTGTACTTGCGTGTAAGTGCGTGTAAGTGTGTATAAGTACGTGTAAGTGCCTGTAAGTACGTGTAAGTATGTGTAAGTGCGTGTACTTGCGTGTAAGTGCGTGTAAGTGTGTATAAGTACGTGTAAGTGCCTGTAAGTACGTGTAAGTATGTGTAAGTGCAAGTAAGTGCATGTAAGTGCATATAAATGCGTGTATGTGTGTGTAAGCATGTGAAAGTGCGTGTAAGTGCATGTAAGTACATGTAAGTACGTGACATACGTGTAAGTGCGTATATGTGCGTGTAAGTTCGTGTAAGTGCGTGTAAGTGCGTGTAAGTGCGTGTAAGTCCGTGTAAGTATGTGTAAGTACGTGTAAGTACGTGTAAGTAGGTGTAAGTTCGTGTAAGTGACTGTCAGTTCGTGTAAGTGCGTGTAAGTGGATGTAAGTGCGTGTACGTGCGTGTAAGTGTGTGTAAGTACGTGTAAGTGCATATAAGTGTGTGTAAATGTGTGTAAGTATGTGTAAGTGCGTGTAAGTGCGTGTATGTACGTGTACGTATGTGTAAGTGAATGTACGTTCGTGTAAGTGTGTGTAAGTACGTGTAAGTATATGTAAGTGTGTGTAAGTGCGTGTAGGTGCGTATAAGTGGGTGTAAGTGCGTGTAAGTGCGTGTAAGTGCGTGTAAGTGCCTGTAAGTGCGTGTAAGTATGTGTAAGTGCGTCTAAGTGCATGCAAGTGCATGTAAGTGCGTGTAAGTGCGTATAATTGCGTATAAGTGCGTATAAGTAAGTGTAAGTGCGTAAAAGTGCGTTCAAGTGCGTATAAGTGCGTATAAGTGTGGTGTAAATACGTGTAAGTGTGTGTAAGTGCATGTAAGTGCGTATAATTGCATATAAGTCGCATAAGTGTGTGTAAGTGCATGTAAGTGCGTGTTAGTGCGTGTAAATGTATGTAAAAGCGTGTAAGTATGTGTACGTGCATGTAAGTGCTTATAAGTACTTATAAGTGCGTGTAAGTGCATGTAAGTGCATGTAGGTACGTGTAAGTACGTGTAAGTGCGTGTAAGTGTGTATAAGTGTGTGTAAGTGTGTGTAAGTATGTGTAAGTGCGTGTAAGTGTGTATGAGTGTGTGTAAGTGTGTGTAAGTGCGTGTAAGTGCGTGTAAGTACGTGTAAGTACGTGTAAGTACGTGTAAGTACGTGTAAGTTTGTGTAAGTGTGTGTAAATGCTTGTAAGTACATGTAAGTGCGTGTAAGTGTGTATAATGGCGTGTAAGTACGGTTAAAGTTTGTGTGAGTGCGTGTGAGTGCGTGTAAGTGCATATAAGTGTGTATAAGTGTGTATATGTGCGTGTAAGTGCAGTTTAAGTCCGTGTAAGTGCGTATACGTGCGTGTAAGTACGTGTATGTGCGTGTAAGTGTATGTAAGTGTATGTAAGTGCATGTAAGTGTGTGGAAGTATGTGTAAGTGCGTGTAAGTGCGTATAAGTATGTGTAAGTGCGTGCAAGTGCTTATAAGTGCATGTTAGTGCATGTAAGTGTGTGTAAGTGCGTGTAAGTGCGTATAAGTATGTGTAAGTGCGTGCAAGTGCTTATAAGTGCATGTTAGTGCATGTAAGTGTGTGTAAGTGCGTGTAAGTGCGTATAAGTGCGTGTTAGTGCGTGTAAGTTTTTGTAGGTGCGTGTACGTACGTATAAGTGTGTGTAAGTGTGTGTAACTTCATGTAAGTGCGTGTAAGTATGTATAAGTTCGTGTAAGTACGTGTAAGTGCATGTATGTGCGTGTAAGTGCATGTAAGTGCGTCTAAGTGCGTGTAAGTGCGTGTAAGTTTGTGTACGTACGTGTAAGTATGTGTAAGTGCATGTAAGTGTGGTGTAAGTATGAGTAAGTTGGTGTAAATGCATGTTAGTATGTAGAAGTGTGTGTAAGTGCGTGTAGGTGTGTGTAAGTGCGTGTAAGTGCGTGTAAGTACGTATAAGTGCGTGTAAGTGTCTCTCAGTGCGTTTAAGTGTGTGTAAAAGCGTATAAGTGTGTGTAAGTGCATGTAAGTGCGTGTAAGTGAATGTAAGTGCATGTAAGTGCATGTAAGTGCGTGTAAGTGCGTGTAACTGCGTGTAAGTCCGTGTAAGTGTGTGTAAGTGCACGTACATGGGAGTTAGTGCGTGTAAGTACATGTAAGTGCGTGTAAGTGCGTGTAGGTGCGTGTAGGTACATGTAAGTGTGTGTAAGTGCATGTAAGTGCGTGTAAGTGAATGTAAGTGCATGTAAGTGCATGTAAGTGCGTGTAAGTGCGTGTAACTGCGTGTAAGTCCGTGTAAGTGTGTGTAAGTGCACGTACATGGGAGTTAGTGCGTGTAAGTACGTGTAAGTGCGTGTAAGTACGTGTAAGTGTGTATAAGTGTGTCTAAGTGCGTGTAAGTACGTGTAAGTGTGTATAAGTGTGTCTAAGTGCGTGTAAGTGCGTATAAGTGCAGTTTTAGTGGGTGTAACTTTGTGTAAGTTTGTATAAAAGCGTGTAAGTGCGTCTAAGCGCGTGTAAGTGAGTGTAAGTACAACTAAGTACGCGTAAGTACGCGTAAGTATGTGTAAGTGCGTGTAAGTGTGTGTAAGTGCGTGCAAGTACGTGTTAGTGTGTGTATGTGTGTGTAAGTGTGTGTAAGTACGTTTAAGTGCATGTAAGTGCGTGTAAGTGCGTGTAGGTGCGTGTAGGTACATGTAAGTGTGTGTAAGTGCATGTAAGTGCGTATAAGTGTGTGTAAGTGCATGTAAGTGTGAGTAAGTGCGTGTAAGTGCATGTAAGTGCGTGTAAGTGTGTGTAAGTGTGTGTAAGTATGTGTAAGTGCATGTAAGTACGTGTAAGTGCATGTAAGTGTGTGTAAGTGTGGTTTGAGTGTATGTAAGTTCGTGTAAGTGCGTGTAAGTACGTACACGTATGTGTAAGTGCGTGTAAGTGCGTATAAGTACGTGTAAGTGTGTGTAAGTACGTGTAAGTAGGTGTAAGTATGTGTAAGTGTGTGTTAGTGCGTGTAAGTGTGTGCAAAAGTATATAAGTGCGTGTAAGTGTGTATACGTGCATGTAAGTGCGTGTAAGTACATGTAAGTGCATGTAAGTGCATGTAACTGTGTGTAAGTGTGTGTAAGCGCGTGTAAGTGCATGTAAGTATGTGTTAGTTTGTATAAGTGTGTGTAAGTGTGTGTAAATGCATGTCAGTATGTGTAATTGCATGTACGTTTGTGTAAGTATGTGTAAATGCGTGTAAGTTTGTGTAAGTGCATGTAAGTACGTGTAAGTACATGTAATTATGTGTATGTACGTGTAAGGTTGTATCAGAGCGTGTAAGAGCGTGTAAGTGTGTGTAAGTGCATGTAAGTGCATGTAAGTGTGTGTATGTGCGTATAAGTGTGTATAAGTGCCTGTAAGTTTGTGTAAGTGCGTGTAAGTGCGTGTAAGTACATATAAGTGCGTGTAAGTGCGTGTAAGTGTGTGGAAGTATGTGTAAGTGCGTGTAAGTACGTATAAGTACATGTAAGTGCGTGTAAGTATGTGAAAGTAAATGTAAGTACGTGTAAGTTTATGTAAATGAATGTAAGTTCGTGTAAGTGCGGGTAAGTGCGGGTAAGTGCGTGTAAGTGCGTGTAAGTGCGTGTAAGTGCGTGTAAGTGCGTGTAAGTATGTGTAAGTGTGTGTAAGTGCGTGTAAGTGTGTGTAAGTGTGTGTAAATACGTGTAAGTGCGTGTAAGTACGTGTTAGTTTGTGTAAGTGAATTTAAGTTCGTGTAAGTGCGTATAAGTGCCTGTAAGTGCGTATTCGTGCGTGTAAGTGCGTATAAGTGCGTATAAGTGCGTGTAAGTGCGTATAAGTGATTTTGTGTAAGTTCGTGTAAGTGCGTGTAAGTGCGTGTAAGTGCGTATAATTGTGTGTAAGTGCGTGTAAGTGCGTATAAGTGTGTGTAAGTTCATATAAGTGCGTATAAGTGCATGCAAGTACGTGTAAGTGCGTGATAGTACATGTAAGTTTGTGTAAGTGCATGTAAGTGTGTGTAAGTGCGTCTTAGTATGTATAAGTACGTGTAGGTGCATGAAGGTGGGTGGAAGTGTGTGTAAGTATGAGTAAGTGCGTGTAAGTACGTGTAAGTACGTGTAAGTGCATGTTAGTGCGTGTGTGTGTGTGTAATTGCGTATAAGTGTGTGTAAGTGCGTCTAAGTGCGTGTGAGTATGTCTAAGTGCCTGTAAGTGCATATAAGTGCGTGTAAGTGCGTGTGAGTTCCTGTAAGTGTGGTTGAAGTGCGTATACGTTCGTGTAAGTGCGTGTAAGTAGGCATTAGAAAACAATATCCGCTATCCGGGGTATCCGCACTATCCTTCCAATATCCGGATAACAGATAGTACTTGGAAAACAACATAGAAGGATATCCGGATACATCCGTATATATCTGGATGTGGATATCAGCTGGAGATATGTGGCTTTTTCTGAAGGTGCCCGTGAGTATCCAGAGGTATCCGCTGGTATCCGTACAAGTATCGGGGTGTATTCGTACTTCTATCCGTTGAACTATCCGGATAGTGCAAGTATCCGCAAGTATCCGTAAGTATCCGGATATTTGAGGCAACTATCCACATAGCGGATACCTGACTGGTGAAAATATCCAGATAGCGGATACCTCCAAAAAGGGACAGATATATCCGGATTTTCATGCCTATGTGTTAGTGCGTATAAGTGCGTGTAAGTGCGTATAAGTGCGTGTAAGTGTGTGTAAGTGGGTGTAAGTGTGTGTTAGTGCGTGTAAGTGTGTGTAAAAGTGTATAAGTGCGTGTAAGTATGTGTAAGTGTGTGTAAGTGCATGTAAGTGTGTATAAGTGCATGTAAGTGCGTGTAAGTGTGTGTAAGTATGTATAAGTGCGTGTAAGTGCGTGTAAGTGTGTGTAAGTACGTGTAAGTACGTGTCAGTGCGTGTAAGTACGTGTAAGTGCCTTTAAGTGCGTATAAGTGCGTGTAAGTGTGTGTAAGTGCATGTAAGTGCATATAAGTGCGTGTGAGTGTGTGTGAGTACGTGTAAGTATGTATAAGTGCGTGTAAATGTGTATAAGTGCGTATAAGTGTGTATCCGTGTGTGTAAGTGCCTGTAAGTACATGTAAGTGTGTATAAGTGTGTGTAAGTTTGTGTAAGTGCGTGTAAATGCGTGTAAGTGCGTGTAAGTGCATGTAATTGTGTGTAAGTGCATATATGTATGTATCAGTGCGTGTAAGGTCGTGTAAGAGTGTGTGAGAGCGTGTAAATGCGTATAAGTATATGTAAGTACGTGTAAGTGTGTGTAAGTGCGTGTAGGTGCGTGTAAGTGCATGTAAGTACGTGTACGTTCGTGTAAGTGTGCGTAAGTACATGTAAGTGTGTGTAACTGCGTGTACGTGCGTATAAGTGCATGTAATGCGTGTAAGTGCGTGAAACTACGTGTAAGTTTGTGTAAGTGCGTGTAAATTCCTGTAAGTACATGTAAGTACATGTAAGTGTGTGTAAGTACGTGTAAGTGCGTGTAAGTGCATGTAAGTACGTGTAAGTGTGTGTAAGTGCGTGTAAGTACGTGTAAGTACGTGTAAGTGCAAGTAAGTGCGTGTAAGTATGTGTAAGTGCATGTGAGGCGTATAAGTACGTGTAAGTGTGTATAAGTGCGTATAAGTGCATGTAAGTGCGTGTAAGTGCGTGGAAGTGCGTGTAAGTGCGTGTAAGTGTGTGTAAGTGTGAGTAAGTACGTGTAAGAGCATGTAAGTGCGTGTAAGTGCGTGGAAGTGCGTGTAAGTGCGTGTAAGTGTGTATAAGTGTGAGTAAGTACGTGTAAGAGCATGTAAGTGCGTGTAAGTGCGTGTAAGTGCGTGTAAGTGTGTGTAAGTGCGTATAAGTACGTGTGGGTTTGTGTAAGTGAATGTAAGTTCGTGTAAGTGCGTGTAAGTATGTGTAAGTGCGTGTAAGTGCGTATAAATGCGTGTAAGTGCGTGTAAGTACGTATAAGTACGTGTAAGTATGTGTAAGTTTGTGTTAGGGAATATAAGTTTGTGTAAGTGCATGTAAGTGCGTGAACGTGCGTGTAAGTACGTGGTAAGTGTGTGTAAGTACGTGTAAGTGCTTGTAAATACGTGTAAGTGTGTGTAAGTGTGTATGAGTGCGTGTGAGTGCATGTAAGTATGTGTAAGTGTGTGTAAGTGCATGTAAGATCGTGTAAGTACGTCTCAGTATGTGTAAGTGCGTGTTAATGCGTGTACGTTTGTGTAAGTGCGTGTAAATGCGTGTAAGTATGTGTAAGTGCATGTAAGTGCGTATAAGTGCATGTAAGAATGTGTAAGTGTGTGTAAGGTCGTGTAAGAGCGTATGAGAGCGTGTAAGTACGTACAAGTTCGTGTAAGTACGTGTAAGTGCGTATACGTTTGTGTAAGTGTGTGTAAGTGCGTGAAAGTACACATAAGTACGTGTAACTGCATGTAAGTACGTGTAAGTACGTGTAAGTTTGTGTAAGTGCGTGTGAATGCGTGTAAGTTCGTGCGTGTAAGTGCGTGTAAGTGCATATAAGTATGTATAAGTACCTATAAGGTCGTGCAAGAGCGTGTGAGAGCATGTAAGTGTGTATAAGCGCGTGTAAGTACGTGTAAGTACATGTAAGTGTGTGTAAGTACGTGTAAGTACGTGTAAGTGCGTGTAAGTGCGTGTACGTTCATGTAAGAAGTGCTAAGTATGTGTAAGTGCATGTAAGTGTGTGTAAGTGCAAGAAAGTGTGTGTAAGTACATGCAAGTGTGTGTAAGTATGTGTAACTGCGTGTACGTGCATGTAAGTGTGTGTAAGTGTGTATAAGTGCGTGTAAGTACGTGTAAGTACATGTAAGTGTGTGTAAGTACGTGTAAGTACGTGTAAGTGCGTGTAAGTGCGTGTACGTTCATGTAAGTGCGTATAAGTATGTGTAAGTGCATGTAAGTGTGTGTAAGTGCAAGAAAGTGTGTGTAAGTACATGCAAGTGTGTGTAAGTATGTGTAACTGCGTGTACGTGCATGTAAGTGTGTGTAAGTGTGTATAAGTGCGTGAAAGTACGTGTAAGTTTGTGTAAGTGCGTATAAGTTAATGTAAGTGCATGTAAGTGCATGTAAGTGCATGTAAGTGCCTGTAAGTGTGTGTAAGTGCGTGTAAGTGCGTGTAAGTATGTGTAATTTTGTGTAAGTATGTGTAAGTATGTGTATGTGCAAGTAAGTGCGTGTAAGTGTGTGTAAGTACGTGTAAGTGCCTGTAAGCACGTGTAAGTGCCTGTAAGTGCGTACAAGTATGTGTAAGTGTGTGTAAGTACGTGTAAGTGCGTGTAAGTGCGTGTAAGTGCATGTAAGTGCATGTACAAGCGTGTAAGTATGTGTAAGTGTGTGTAAGTGCGTGTAAGTACGTGTAAGTGCGTGTAAGTATAGGTAAGTTCGTGTAAGTGAATGTAATTTCGTGTAAGTGCGTGTAAGTGTGTGTAAGTACGTGTAAGTGCGTGTAAGTGTATGTAAGTGCGTGTAAGTGTGTGTAAGTGCATGTAAGTGCGTGTAAGTGCGTACAAGTGCGTATAAGTACGTTTAAGTGTGTGTAAATACATGTAAGTTTGTGTAAGTGAATGTATGTTCATGCTAGTGCATGTTAGTGTGTATAAGTACGTATAAGTGCGTGTAAGTACGTGGTAAGTACGTCTAAGTGTGTATAAGTGTGTGTAAGTGCGTATAAGTATGTGTAAGTGTGTGTAAGTGTGTGGAAGTGCGTGTAAGTACGTGTTAGTGCGTGAGAGTGCGTGTAAGAGCGTGTAAGTGCATGTAAGTGCGTACAAGTGTGATTTATGTTCGTGTAAGTGAGTGTTAGTGCGTGTAAGTACGTGTAACTTTGTATAAGTGTGTGTAAGTGTATGTATGTGCTAAACGTGCGTGTAAGTGTGTGTAAGTACGTGTAAGTGTATGTAAGTACGTGTAAGTACAGTTTAAGTTGGTGTGAGTGCGTGTAAGTGCGTGTAACTGCGTGTAAGTGCGTGTAAGTATGTGTAAGTGCGTGTAAGTGCGTGTAAGTGCGTATAAGAATGTATAAGTACATGTAAGTGTGTATAAGTGTGTGTAAGTTTGTGTACGTACGTGTAAGTGTATGTAAGTACGTGTAAGTACAGTTTAAGTTGGTGTGAGTGCGTGTAAGTGCGTGTAACTGCGTGTAAGTGCGTGTAAGTATGTGTAAGTGCGTGTAAGTGCGTGTAAGTGCGTATAAGAATGTATAAGTACATGTAAGTCCGTGTAAGTATGTGTAAGTGTGTGTAAGTGCGTGTAAGTACGTGTAAGTACGTGTAAGTACGTGTAAGTGCAAGTATATGTGTGTAAGTATATGTAAGTATGTACAAGTATGTGTAAGTTTGTGTAAGTGCGTGAAAGTGTGTGTAAGTGCGTGTAAGTGCGTGTAAGTGTGTGTAAGTACGTGTAAGTGAGGTTTAAGTATGTGTAAGTACGTGTAAGTGCATGTAACTGCGTGTAAGTGTGTGTAAGTGTATGTAAGTGTGTGTAAGTGCGTGTGAGTACAGTTTCAGTGGGTGCAGGTTTGTGTAAGTGCGTGTAAGTGTGTTTAAGTGCATTTAAGTACGTGTAAGTGCGTATAACTGCGTGTAAGTGTGTGTAAGTACGTGTAAGTGCGTGTAAGTACGTGTAAGTGCGTGTAAGTGCGTGTAAGTGCGTGCAAGTGCGAGTAAGTGCGTGTAAGTGCCTTTAAGTGCGTGTAAATGCATGTAAGTGCGTGTAAGTGTGTATCAGTGCGTGTAAGTGCCTATAAGTGCGTGTAAGTGTGTATAAGTGTGTGTAAGTTTGTGTACGTACGTGTAAATGCGTGTAAGTGCGTGTAAGTGCATGTAAGTGCGTGTAAGTGCATGTAAGTATGTGTAAGTACGTGTAAGGTCGTATAAGAGCATGTGAGAGCATGTAAATGCATGTAAGTACCTTTAAAGTGCATGTAAGTGTGTGTAAGTGTGTGTAAGTGCGTGTAAGTGCATGTATGTGCGTGTAAGTTCGTGTAAGTGTGTGTAAGTACGTGTAAGTGTGTGTAACTGCGTGTACGTGTGAATAAGTGCATGTAATGCGTGTAAGTGCGCGAAAGTACGTGTAAGTTCGTGTAAGTGCGTGTAAATTCCTGTAAGTATATGTAAGTGCATGTAAGCTTGTGTAAGTGCGTGTAAGTGCTTCAAAGTGTGTGTAAGTACGTGTAAGTGTGTGTAAGTACGTGTAAGTACGTATAAGTACGTGTAAGTACAAGTAAGTGCGTGTAAGTATGTGTAAGTGCATGCAAGTGCGTATAAGCACGTGTAAGTGCGTGTAAGTGCGTATAAGTGCATGTGAGTCCGTGTAAGTGCGTGTAAGTGCGTATAAGTGCGTGTAAGTGTGTGTAAGTGTGTGTAAGTATGTGTAAGTGCATGTAAGTGCGTGTAAGTACGTGTAAGTACGTGTAAGTGCATGTAAGTGCGTATAAGTATGTGTGAGTTTGTGTAAGTGAATATAAATTCGTGTAAGTACGTGTAAGTGTGTGTAAGTGCGTGTAAGTGCGTGTAAGTGCGTGTAAGTACGTGTAAGTACGTGTAAGTTTGTGTTAGGGAATATAAGTTCGTGTAAGTGCGTGTAAGTGCGTGTAAGTACGTGGTAAGTGTGTGTAAGTACGTGTAAGTGATTGTAAGTATGTGTAAATGTGTGGAAGTGCGTGTGAGTGTGTATGAGTGCATGTAAGTATGTGGAAGTGCGTGTAAGTGTGTGTAAGTGCATGTAAGTACGTCTCAGTACGTGCAAGTGCATGTAAGTGTGTGTAAGTGCGTGTTAATGCGTGTACGTTTGTGTAAGTGCGTGTAAATACGTGTAAGTATGTGTAAGTGCATGTGAGTGCGTATAAGTGCATGTAAGAATGTGTAAGTGCGTGTAAGGTCGTGTAAGAGCGTGTGAGAGCGTGTAAGTGCGTACAAATGCGTGTAAGTGCGTGTAAGTACGTGTAAGTGCATGTAAGTGTGTGTAAGTGTGTATAAATGCCTGTAAGTATGTGTAAGTGCATGTGAGTGCGTGTAAGTGCATGTAAGTATGTGTAAGTACCTATAAGGTCGTGTAAGAGCATGTGAGAGCATGTAAGTGCGTGTAAGCGCGTGTAAGTACGTGTAAGTGCATGTAAGTGTGTGTAAGTGTGTATAAATGCCTGTAAGTATGTGTAAGTGCATGTGAGTGCGTATAAGTGCATGTAAGAATGTGTAAGTGCGTGTAAGGTCGTGTAAGAGCGTATGAGAGCGTGTAAGTGCGTACAAGTGCGTGTAAGTGCGTGTAAGTGCGTGTAAGGTTGTTCAAGTGCGTATAAGTGTGTGTAAGTGCGTGTAAGTACGTGTAACTGCATGTAAGTGTGTGTAAGTGTGTATAAATACCTGTAAGTATGTGTAAGTGCATGTAAGTGTGTGTAAGGGTGTGTAAGTGCATGTAAGTACGTGTAAGTACGTGCACGTTTATGTAAGTGCGTGTGAATGCGTGCAAGTGCGTGTACGTGCGTGTAAGTGCGTGTAAGTGCATGTAAGTATGTGTAAGTACCTATAAGGTCGTGTAAGAGCATGTGAGAGCATGTAAGTCCGTGTAAGCGCGTGTAAGTACGTGTAAGTGCATGTAAGTGCATGTAAGTACGTGTACGTACGTGTAAGTGCGTGTAAGTACGTGTACGTTCATGTAAGTGCGTATAAGTGCATGTAAGTGGGTGTAAGTATGTGTAAGTGCATGTAAGTGTGTGTAAGTGCAAGAAAGTGTGTGTAAGTACACGTAAGTGTGTGTAAGTGTATGTAACTGCGTGTATGTGCATGTAAGTGTGTTTAAGTGCATGTAAGTGCGTGAAAGTACGTGTAAGTTTGTGTAAGTGCAAAAACGTTCATGTAAGTGCATGTAAGTAGATGTAAGTGTGTGTAAGTGCGTGTACGTGCGTGTAAGTGCGTGTAAGTGCGTGTAGGTATGTGTAAGTGCGTGTAAGTATGTGTAAGTATGTGTAAGTGCAAGTAAGTGCGTGTAAGTACGTGTAAGTACGTGTAAGTGC
>SZWC01007398.1:55416-76945 GCA_023375785.1 Penium margaritaceum | reverse complement strand
TGTAAGTGCGTGTAAGTTCATGTAAGTGCGTGTAAGTACGAGTATGGGTGTAAGTGTGTGTAAGTGCGTGTAAGTGTGTGTAAGTACGTGTTAGTTTGTGTAAGTGAATGTAAGTTCGTGTAAGTGCGTATAAGTGTGTGTAAGTGCGTATAAGTGCATGTAAGTACGTGTAAGTGCGTGTAAGTGCGTGTAAGTCTGTGTAAGTGTGTGTAAGTGCGTGTAAGTGCATGTAAGTACGTGCAAGTGTGTGTAAGTACATGTAGGTATGTGTAAGTACGTGTAAGTGCGTGTAAGTAGGTGTTAGTGTGTACGAGTGCGTGGTAGAGCGTGTAAGTGCATGTAAGTGTGTGTAAGTACAGTTTAAGTTCGTGTAAGTGTAGGAAAGTGCGTGTAAGTGCGTGTAAGTATGTGTAAGTACGTGTAAGTGCGTATACGTGCGTGTAAGTGCAGTTTAAGTGGATGTAATTTTGTGTAATTTTGTGTAAGTGCGTGTAAGTGCGTGTAAGTGCATGTAAGTGCGTGTACGTGCGTGTAAGTGCGTGTAAGTACGTATAAGTATGTGTAAGTGCGTATTAGTGCGTGTAAGTGTGTACAAGTGCGTGAAAGAGTGTATTTTAGTGCATATAAGTATGTATAAGTACGTGTAAGTGCGTGTAAGTGCGTATAAGTGTGTGTAAGTGCGTGTGGTGTGTAGGTGTGTATAAGTGGGTATATGTACATGTAAGTGCGTGTAAGTGTGTGTAAGTACGTATACATGCGTCTAAGTGTGTGTAAGTGCGTGTAAGTACGTGTAAGTACGTGTAAGTGCGTGTAAGTGCGTATAAGTGTGTGTAAGTATGTGTAAGTGCGTCTAAGTGCGTGTTAGTGCGTATGAGTGCATGTAAGAGCGTGTAAGTGCATGTAAGTGCGTGTAAAATGCGGTTTAAGTTCGTGTAAGTGAGTGTAAATGCGTGTAAGTACGTGTAAGGTTGTGTAAGTGTGTGTAAGTGTGTGTAAGTGCTAAAAGTGTGTGTAAGTACGTATAAGTGCGTGTAAGTGCGTCTAAGTGCGTGTAAGTGTACTTTAAGTTCGTGTAAGTGCGTGTAAGTGCGTGTAAGTATGTATAAGTGAGTGTCAGTGTGTGTAAGTATGTGTAAATTCGTGTAAGTGCGTGTAAAAGCATGTAAATACATGTAAGTTTGTGTAAGTGCGTGTAAGTGCGTGTAAGTGCGTGTAAGTGCATGTACATGCGTCTAAGTGTGTGTAAGTGCGTGTAAGTGCGTATAAGTGCGTGTAAGTGCGTGTAAGTGCGTGTAAGTGCGTGTAAGTGTGTGTAAGTGCGTGTAAGTGTGTGTAAGTACGTGTAAGTGCGTGTAAGTGCGTGTAAGTATGTGAAAGTATGTGTAAGTATGTGTAAGTTTTTGTAAGTGTGTGTACATTCCTGTAAGTGCGTGTAAGTGAGTGTAAGTACGTGTAAGTGCATGGAAGTGCGTGTAAGTGTCTGTAAGTGCGTGTAAGTGGGTGTAAGTGTGTGTAAGTGCATATTAGTATAAATATGTACATGTAAGTGCATGTAAGTGCGTATCAGTTTATGTAAGTACGTGTAAGTGCGTGTAAGTGCACGTAAGTACGTGTAAGTGCGTGTAAGTGTGTGTAAGTACGTGTAAGTGCGTGTAAGTGCCTGTAAGTATGTGTAAGTACGTATAAGTGCGTGTAAGTACGTGTAAGTGCGTGTAAGTACGTGTAAATTTGTGTAAGTGAATGTAAGTTCGTGTAAGTGCGTGTAAGTGTGTGTAAATGCGTGTAATTGCGTGTAAGTGTCTGTAAGTGCGTGTAAGTGCGTGTAAGTGCGTGTAGGTGCGAGTATGGGTGTAAGTGTGTGTAATTGCGTGTAAGTGCATGTAAGTACGTGTTAGTTTGTGTAAGTGAATGTAAGTTTGTGTAAGTCCGTGTCAGTGTGTGTAAGGGCGTATAAGTGCGTGTAAGTACGTGTAAGTGCGTGTAAGTGTGTGTAAGTGTGTATAAGTGCGTGTAAGTGTGTGTAAGTGCATGTACGTACGTGTAAGTGTATGTAAGTGCATGTAAGTATGTGTAAATATGTGTAAGTGCGTGTAAGTGCGTGTTAGTGCGTGTGAGTGCATGTAAGAGCGTGTAAGTGCATGTAAGTGCGTGTAAGTGTGTGTAAGTGCATGTACGTGCGTGTAAGTGTGTGTAAGTGCATGTACGTGCGTGTAAGTGTGTGTAAGTGCATGTACGTGCGTGTAAGTGTGTGTAAGTGCATGTACGTACGTGTAAGTGTATGTAAGTGCATGTAAGTATGTGTAAATATGTGTAAGTGCGTGTAAGTGCGTGTTAGTGCGTGTGAGTGCATGTAAGAGCGTGTAATTGCATGTAAGTGTGTGTAAGTGCAGTTTAAATTCGTGTAAGTGTGTGTAAGTGCGTATAAGTATGTGTAAGTCCGTGTAAGTGCGTATACGTGCGTGTAAGTACACTTTAAGTGGGTGTAATCTTGTGTAAGTTTGTGTAAGTGCGTGTAAGTGCGTATAAGTGCGTGTAAGTGCGTGTTAGTGCGTGTAAGTGTGTGTAAGTATGTGTAAGTGTGTGTAAGTGCGTATAAGTGCGTGTAAGTGTGTACAAGTATGTATAAGAGTGTGTTTTAGTGCATTTAAGTGTGTGTAAGTGCGTATAAGTACGTGTAAGTGCGTGTAAGTGCGTGTAAGTTCGTGTAGGTGTGTGTACGTGTGTGTAAGTGTATAAAAGTACGTGTAACTGCAAGTAAGTACGTATACATGCATCTAAGTGTGTGTAAGTGTGTGTAAGTGCGTGTAAGTACGTGTAAGTGCGTGTAAGTGCATCTAAGTGCGTTTAAGTATGTGTAAGTGCGTCTAAGTACGTGTTAGTGCGCGTGAGTGCGTGTAAGAGCATGTAAGTGCATGTAAGTGCGTGTAAGTGCGGTTCAAGTTCGTGCAAGTGAGTGTAAGTGTGTGTAAGTACGTGTAAGTTTGTGTAAGTGTGTGTAAGTCTGTGTAAGTGCTAAAAGTGTGTGTAAGTGCGTATACGTGCATGTAAGTGCATGTAAGTACTAGTACGTATGTATAAGTGCGGGTAAGTGCGTGTAACTATGTGTAAATGCGTGTAAGTGCGTGTAAGTGCATGTAAGTGCGTGTACGTTTGTATAAGTGTGTGTAAGTGCATGTAATTGCATGTAAGTACGTGTAAGTACATGAAAGTATGTGTTAGTGCAAGTAAGTGCGTGTAAGTACGTGTAAAAACGTGTAAGTACGTGTAAGTTCATGTAGGTGCGTGTAAGTGCGTTTAAGTGTGTATAAGTATGTATAAGTGTGTAAGTGCGTATAAGTGCGGTTTAAGTTTGTCTAAGTGCGTGTAAGTGCATGTAACTGCGTATAAGTGCGTATAAGTGCGTGTAAATGTGTGTAAGTGCGTGTAAGTGCGTATGCGTGTAGTTAAGTGGATAAAATTTAGTGTAAGTTTGTGTAAGTGTGTGTATGTGTGTATAAGTGTATGTAAGTGTGTGCAAGTGTGTGTAAGTGCGTGTAAGTGCGTGTAAGTGCATGTAAGTGCGTTTAAGTGCGTGTAAGTGTATGTAAGTGCATGTAAGTGCGTGTAAGTACGTGTAAGTACGTGTTAGTGCATATAAGTGAGTATAAATGCGTGCAAGTGCGTGTAAGTGTGGTTTAAGTGCGTGTAATCTTGTGTAAGTGTGTGTAAGTGCGTGTAAGTTTATGTAAGTGCGAGTAAGTACGTACAAGTGCGTGTAAGTGCGTGTAAGTACGTGTAAGTGCGTGTAAGTGTGTGTAAGTACGTGTAAGTACGGTTTACGTTCATGTAAGTATATGTAGGTGCATGTAAGTGCGTGTAAGTGTGTGTAAGTGTATGTAAGTGTGGTTTAAGTGTGTGTACTTTCGTGTAAGTTTGTGTAAGTGCATGTAAGTGCGTGTAAGTGTGTGTAAGTGCGTGTAAGTGCATGTAAGTACGTATAAGTACGTGTAAGTGTGTGTAAGAACGTGTAAGTGTGTGTAAGTGCGTGTAAGTGCGTGTAGGTGCGTGTAATTTTGTGTAAGTGCGTGTAAGTGCATGTAAGTGCGTGTAAGTGTGTGTAAATGCGTGTAAGTGTGTATAAGTGCGTGTAAGCGTGTGTTAGTACGAGTAAGTGTGTGTTAGTGCGTGTAAGTGTGTGTAAATGCGTGTAAGTGTGTATAAGTGCGTGTAAGCGTGTGTTAGTACGAGTAAGTGTGTGTTAGTGCGTGTAAGTGTGTGTAAATGCGTGTAAGTGTGTATAAGTGCGTGTAAGCGTGTGTTAGTACGAGTAAGTGTGTGTTAGTGCGTGTAAGTGTGTGTAAATGCGTGTAAGTGTGTATAAGTGCGTGTAAGCGTGTGTTAGTACGAGTAAGTGTGTGTTAGTGCGTGTAAGTGTGTGTAAATGCGTGTAAGTGTGTATAAGTGCGTGTAAGCGTGTGTTAGTACGAGTAAGTGTGTGTTAGTGCGTGTAAGTGTGTGTAAATGCGTGTAAGTGTGTATAAGTGCGTGTAAGCGTGTGTTAGTACGAGTAAGTGTGTGTTAGTGCGTGTAAGTGTGTGTAAATGCGTGTAAGTGTGTATAAGTGCGTGTAAGCGTGTGTTAGTACGAGTAAGTGTGTGTTAGTGCGTGTAAGTGTGTGTAAATGCGTGTAAGTGTGTATAAGTGCGTGTAAGCGTGTGTTAGTACGAGTAAGTGTGTGTTAGTGCGTGTAAGTGTGTGTAAATGCGTGTAAGTGTGTATAAGTGCGTGTAAGCGTGTGTTAGTACGAGTAAGTGTGTGTTAGTGCGTGTAAGTGTGTGTAAATGCGTGTAAGTGTGTATAAGTGCGTGTAAGCGTGTGTTAGTACGAGTAAGTGTGTGTTAGTGCGTGTAAGTGTGTGTAAATGCGTGTAAGTGTGTATAAGTGCGTGTAAGCGTGTGTTAGTACGAGTAAGTGTGTGTTAGTGCGTGTAAGTGTGTGTAAATGCGTGTAAGTGTGTATAAGTGCGTGTAAGCGTGTGTTAGTACGAGTAAGTGTGTGTTAGTGCGTGTAAGTGTGTGTAAATGCGTGTAAGTGTGTATAAGTGCGTGTAAGCGTGTGTTAGTACGAGTAAGTGTGTGTTAGTGCGTGTAAGTGTGTGTAAGTGTATGTAAGTGTGGTTTAAGTGTGTGTACTTTCGTGTAAGTTTGTGTAAGCGCATGTAAGTGCGTGTAAGTGCGTATAAGTGCGGTGTAAGTTTGTCTAAGTGCGTGTAAGTGCCTGTAACTGCGTATAAGTGCGTATAAGTGCGTGTAAGTGCGTGTAGGTGCGTGTGACTGCATGTAAGTATGTGTAAGTGTGTGTAAGTGTGTGTAAGTTCGTGTAAGTATGTGTAAGTGCATGTAAGTACGTGTAAGTGCGTGTAAGTGCGTGTAAGTACATGTAAGTGCATGTAAGTACATGTAAGTGCGTGAAAGTGTGTATAAGTGTGTGTACGTGTGTGTAAGTGTGTGTAAGTGTGTGTAAGTGTGTGTTAGTGCATATGAGTGCATGTAAGAGCGTGTAAGTGCATGTAAGTGTGTGTTAGTGCGGTTTAAGTTTGTGTAAGTGAGTGTAAGTGCGTGTAAGTATGTGTAAGTTTGTGTAAGTACGTGTAAGTGCATGTAAGTGCTAAAACTGTGTGTAAGTGTTTGTAAGTGCGTGTAAATGTGTGTAAGTGCGTATAAGTGCAGTGTAAGTTCGTGTAAGTGCTTATAAGTGTATACAAGTACGTGTAAGTATGTGTAGGTATGTGTAAGTGCGTGTAAGTGCGTGTAAGTGCGTGTATGTATGTGTAAGTGCGTGTAAGTTCGTGTAAGTGTGCGTAAGTGCGTGTAAGTGCGTGTATGTACGTGTAAGTACGTGTAAGTATGTGTAAGTGCAAGTAAGTGCGTGTAAGTACGTGTAAGTACGTATAAGTATGTATACATTTGTGTAAGTGCGTGTAAGTGCGTGTATGTACGTGTAAGTACGTGTAAGTATGTGTAAGTGCAAGTAAGTGCGTGTAAGTACGTGTAAGTACGTATAAGTATGTATACATTTGTGTAAGTGCGTGTAAGTGCGTGTAAGTGTGTGTAAGTGCATGTCAGTACGGTATACGTTTGTGGAAGTGCGTGTAAGTGCATGTAATTGCGTGTAAGTACATGTAAGTGCGTATAAGTGCATGTAAGTACGTGTAAGTGCGTGCAAGTGCAGTTCTAGTGGGTGTTATTCTGTTTAAGTTGGTGTAAGTGCGTGTAAGTGCAGGTAAGTGTATGTAAGTACGTATAAGTGCGTATAAGTGCGTGTAAGTGCGTGTAAGTGCGTGTAAGTGCATGTAAGTACATATAAGTGCGTATAAGTGTGTGTAAGTGCGTGTAAGTACGTGTAAGTGCGTGTAAGTACCTGTTAGTGTGTGAAAGTGCGCGTAAGTGTGTGCAAGTGCGTGTAAGTGTGGTTTAAGTGCGTGTAAGTTTGTATTAGTGCGTGTATGTACGTGTAAGTTTGTGTAAGTACGTGTAAGTGCGTGTAAGTGTGTGTAAGTGCGTGTAAGTGCGTGTAAGTGTGTGTTAGTATGTGTAAGTGTGTGTTAGTGCGTGTAAGTGTGTGTAAGTGCGTGTTAGTGTGTGTAAGTGCATGCAAGTGTGTGTAAGTGCATGTCAGTGCGTGTAAGTGCATGTAAGTGCATCTAAGTGCGTGTAAGTGCGTGTAAGTACGTGTAAGTACGTGTAAGTGCGTGTAAGTACATGTAAGTGTGTGTAAGTGCGTGTAAGTATGTGTAAGTATGTGTAAGTGCGTGTAAGTGCATGTAAGTGCGTGTAAGTGTGTGTAAGTGCGTGTAAGTGCGGTTTAAGTTTGTGTAAGTTCGTGTAAGTGTATGTAACTGCATGTAAGTGCGTGTAAGTGCGTGTAAGGGCATGTAAGTGCATATAAGTGTGTGTAAGTGCGTGTGAGTGCAGTTTAAGTGGGTGTAATTTTGTGTATGTTCGTGTAAGTACATGTAAGTGTGTGTAAGTGTGAGTAAGTACCTGTAAGTACGTGTAAGTGCGTGTAAGTGCCTGTTAGTGCGTGTAAGTACGAGTAAGTGCGTGCAAGTGCGTATAAGTGTGATTTAGTGCGTGTAAGTTTGTGTAAGTGTGTTTAAGTGCATGTAAGTTTGCGTAAGTGTGTGTAAGTGCGTGTAAGTGTGTATAAGTGCGTGTAAGCGTGTGTTAGTACGAGTAAGTGTGTGTTAGTGTGTGTAAGTGTGTGCAAAAGTGTGTAAGTACGTGTAAGTGCGTGTAAGTGCATGTAAGTGCGTGTAAGTGCATGTAAGTCCGTGTAAGTGTGTGTAAGTGCGTGTAAGTGCGTGTAAGTGTGAGTAAGGAAATAGAAGTACGTGTAAATGCATGTAAGTGCGTGTAAGTGTGTGTAACTGCGTGTAAGTACGTGTAAGTGCCTGTTAGTGCGTTATAGTGGGTGTAAGTGTGTGTAAGTGCGTGTAAGTGTGTGTGACTGCGTGTAAGTATGTGTAAGAGTGTGTAAGTACATGTAAGTGTGTGTAAGTGCGTGTAAGTACGTGTAAGTCCGTGTAAGTGCGTGTAAGTACGTGTAAGTGCGTGTAAGTGCGTGTAAGTGCGTGTAAGTGTGTGTAAGTGCATGTTAGTGCGTGTTAGTTCGTGTGAGTGCGTGTAATAGTGTATACGTACATGTAAGTGCGTGTTAGTGTGGTTTAAGTACATGTAAGTGAGTGTAAGTGCGTGTAAGTATGTGTAAGTTCGTTAAGTGCGTGTAAGTGTGTGTAAGTGCTAAAAGTGCATGTAAGTACGTGTAAGTGCGTGTAAGTACGTGTAAGTGCATGTAAGTGCAGTTTAAGTTCGTATAAGTACATGTAAGTACGTGTATGTGAAAGTGCATATAAGTGCATGTAAGTGCGTGTAAGTATGTGTAAGTGAGTGTAAGTGCGTGTAAGTGCGTGTAAGTGTGTGTAAGTGCTAAAAGTGCATGTAAGTACGTGTAAGTGCGTGTAAGTACGTGTAAGTGCATGTAAGTGCAGTTTAAGTTCGTATAAGTACATGTAAGTACGTGTATGTGAAAGTGCATATAAGTGCATGTAAGTGCGTGTAAGTATGTGTAAGTGCGTATATGTGCGTGTAAGTTTGTATAAGTGTGTGTAAGTGTGTGTAAGTGCGTATAAGTACGTGTAAGTATGTGTAAGTATGTGCAAGTGCAAATAAGTGCGTGTAAGTACGTGTAAGTGCATGTAAGCATGTGTAAGTGAGTGTAAGTGCGTGTAAGTGCGTGTAAGGGGGTGTAAGTACGTGTAAGTACAAGTAAGTGCGTGTTAGTACATGTAAGTGTGTGTAAGTGCGTGTAAGTACGTATAAGTATGTGTAAGTGCGTGTAAGTGCGTGTAAGTGTGTGTAAGTGTTTGTAATTGCGTGTAAGTGCCTGTAAGTGCGTGTAAGTGCGTGTGAGTGCAGTTTAAGTGGATGTAATTTTGTGTAAGTTTGTGTAAGTGCGTGTAAGTGCGTGTAAGTACGTGTAAGTGCGTGCAAGTGCGTGTAAGTGCGTGTAAGTACGTGTAAGTGCGTGTAAGTACGTGTAAGTGCGTGTAAGTAAATATAAGTGCGTGTAAGTACGTGTAAGTACGTGTAAGTGTGTGTTAGTGCGTGTAAGTGCGTGAAAGTGCGTGCAAGTACGTGTAAGTGCGTGTAAGTTTACATAAGTGCGTGTTAATGCGTGCAAGTGCGTGTAAGTGCATGTAAGTACATTTAAGTGCATGTAAGTATGTGTAAGTGTGTGTAAGGTCGTGTAAGAGCGTGTGAGAGCGTGTAAGTATGTGTAAGTGCGTGTAAGTGCATGTACGTATGTGTAAGTGCGTGTAAGTACGTGTAACAGCGTGTAAGTACATGTACGTTTCTGTAAGTGTGTGTAAGTGTGTGTAAGTGCATGTAAGTACGTGTAAGTGCGTGTAAGTGTGTGGAAGTGCAAGAAATGGTGTGTAAGTATGTGTAAGTGCATTTAAGTACGTATACCTGCGTGTACGTACGTGTAAGTGCGTGTAAGTGCATGTAAGTGCGTGAAAGTACGTGTAAGTTCGTGTAAGTGGGCGTAAGTTCCTGTAAGTGCGTGTAAGTGCATTTAAGTGCGTGTAAGTGTGTGTAAGTGTGTGTTAGTGCGTGTACGTGCGTGTAAGTGCGTGTAAGTACGGATAAATACGTGTAAGTACAAGTATGTGCGTGTAAGTACGTGTAAGTGCATATAAGCATGCGTAAGTGCATCTAAGTGTGTGTAAGTGCGTGTAAGTGTGTGTAAGTATGTGTAAGTGCGTGTAAGTGCGTATAAGTGCGTGTAAGTACGTATAAGTACGTGTAAGTGCATGTAAGTACGTATGCGTTGGTGTAAGTGCATGTAAGTGCGTGTAAATGCGTATTAGTGCGTGTAAGAACGTGTAAGTTTGTCAAGTGAATGCAAGTTCGTGTAAGTGCGTGTAAGTGCGTATAAGTATGTGTAAGTACGTGTGAGTATGTGTAAGTGCGTGTAAGTGTGTGTACGTGTGTATAAGTGCATGTAAGTGCATGTTAGTACGTATAAAAGCGTGTAAGTGAGTATAAGTGTGTGTAAATACATGTAAGTTTGTGTAAGTGAATATACGTTTGTGTAAGTGCGAGTAAGTACATGCAAGTGCGTGTAACTGCGTGTAAGTACGTGGCAAGTACGTGTAAGTGCATGTAAGTGTGTGTAAGTGTGTGTAAGTGTGTGTAAGTACATGTAAGTGTGTGTAAGTGCGTATAAGTGCGTGTTAGTGCAAGTGAGTGCGTGTAAGAGCGTGTAAGTGCATGTAAGTACGTATAAGTGCGGTTTAAGTTCGTGTGAGTGTTAGTGTGTGTAAGTATGTGTACATTCGTGTAAGTACGTGTAAGTGCGTGAAAGTGCTAAAAGTGCATGTAAGTGTGTGTAAGTGCGTGTAAGTGCGTGTAAGTACGTGTAAGTGCAATTTAAGTTCGTGTAAGTGCGTATAAGTGCGTGTAAGTGCGTGTAAGTATGTATAAGTGTGTGTAAGTGCGTGTAAGTGCGTGTAAGTATGTGTAAGCTATGCCGACCACCCTACTAAGTGATCGATGATCGATCTCTATCTCTTGGAGCAAGTGACCGACGATCGACGATCGATGAGGACAGAAAGTGCTCAGAATGGGCTAGAACAAGGCAGTCTCCTACTTTCATCCATGGCATATCCACTCCCACACTAAATCCTCACTTTTATGCATCTTATGAATAAGGGTCATCAAACTCTTATCCACACATGTAGCATAGGTCGAGTGTCCACATTGCGGACCCGGGTTCATTAGCTAAGTTGTCTGGGTGTGTCCCCAGCCCAACCATATGGTAGGCCGAAAACAAAAAGGCGCTGAGGCAGTCCTGATCACGACCAAAGGACAGAACAAAATTGAAACTCGCGGTAGCTGCCTCCGGATATGGCGCACGACTGCCTGCGCGTCAGTTCAGATGCGCACGCAGTCCTCCTCGCCTATCTGGAGGCAGGAGCCACCTGCACCTCTTGACGCGCAGGCCACAGCGCCTGCGCGTCAAGAGGTGCCCGTTTCCGTTCTCAGGCCGTCAACCGCCTTATCATCCGCAAGAAAAATCCCCCATCCCCCCCAACCCCCGGTTTGCATCGCAAACTGACGGGTTTGGGGAGGGGGGGGGTGATTGCGTTCAGAGAGCATGGGTCCCACCCGTCCCGCCAGCTCCTCCGGAACCCACCACATCGTTGTTTGCGTTCAATGGACGTTGGCGTGGACCCCCCTCCCCACCCCTCTCCACCACACTTCGCCGCGCCGCGACTAAGTGTCACGGGGGGGGGGGGGTGTCGCTGCCGACGTCAACGTCGACGTGGTCGACGACTGAAGATCGTCAACCACCTCCAGGTGCTCGATGATCGAGGTCAGCATAGTGTGTAAGTACGTGTAAGTGCGTGTAGCTTCGTGTAAGTGTGTGTAAGTGCATCTAAGTGCGTGTAAATACGTGTAAGTACGTGTAAGTACGTGTAAGTGCAAGTAAGTGCATGTTAGTACGTGTAAGTGCGTGTAAGCATGTGTAAGTTTCTATAAGTACGTGTAACTACCTGTAAGTGCGTGTAAGTGTGCGTAAGTGTGTGTAAGTGCGTGTAAGTGTAGTTTAAGTTCGTGTAAGTGCGTATAAGTGCATGTAACTGCGTGTAAGTACGCGCAAGTGCGTGTAAGTGCGTGTAAGTGCGTGTAAGTGCGTGTGAGTGAAGTTTAAGTGGGTGTTATTTCGTGTAAGTTTGTGCAAGTACGTATAAGTGCGTGTAAGTGCGTGTAAGTGCGTGTAAGTGCGTGTAAGTGCGTGTATGTACGTGTAAGTGCGTATAAGTGCGTGTGTGTGTAAGTGCGTGTATGTGCGTGTAAGTGTGTGTAAGTAGGTATAAGTGTGTGTAAGTGCATGTAAGTGCGTGTAAGTGCGTGTAAGTGCGTGTAAGTGTGTGTACGTACGTGTTAGTACGTATAAAAGCGTATAAGTGTGTATAAGAGCGTGTAAGTGCATGTAAGTGCGTGTAAGCACGGTCTGAGTTTGTGTAAGTGAGTGTAAGTGCATGTAAGTTTGTGTAAGTTCATGTAAGTGCGTGTAGGTGCGTGTAAGTGCATGTAAGCGCGTGTAAGTGCGTGTAAGTCCGTGTAAGTACGTCTAAGTACAGTTTAAGTTCGGGTGAGTACATGTAAGTGTGTGTAAGTGCATGAAAGTATGTGTAAGTGCGTGTAAGTATGTATAAGTGCATTTAAGTATGTGTAAGTGCGTGTAAGTACGTGTATGTTTGTGTAAGTATGTATAAGTGCGTGTAAGTGCGTGTAGTATGTGTAAGTACATGTAAGTACGTGTAAGTGCAAGTAAGTATGTGTAAGTACGTGTAAGTGCATGTAAGCACGTGTTAGTGCGTGTAAGTTTGTGTAAGTGCGTGTAAGTGCATGTAAGTGCGTGTAAGTGCATGTAAGTGCATCTAAGTGCGTGTAAGTACGTGTAAGTGCAGTTTAAGTGGGTGTTGTTTTGTGTAAGTTTGTGTAAGTGTGTATAAGTGCGTGTAAGTGCATGTAAGTGAGTGTAAGTGAGACTAAGTGCGTGTAAGTATGTGTAAGCGTGTGTAAGTACGTATAAGTGCGTGCACGTATGTGTAAGTGCGTGCTAGTGTGTGTATGTGTGTGTAAGTGCGCGTAAGTGCGTGTAAGTACGTGTAAGTGCGTGTAAGTACATGTAGGTACGTGTAGGTACGTGTAAGTGCGTGTAAGTGCGTGTAAGTGCGTGTAAGTGCGTATAAGTGTGTATAAGTGCGTATAAGTGCATGTAAGTATGTGTAAGTGTGTCTAAGTGTGTGTAAGTGCATGTAAGTGCATGTAAGTGCCTGTACGTACGTATAAATGTGGTTTAAGTATGTGTAAGTTCGTATAATTGCGTGTAAGTGCATACAAGGGTGTGTAAGTACGTGTAAGTGCGTGTAAGTGCGTGTAAGTGCGTGTAAGTGCGTGTGTGTACGTGTAAGTACGTGTAAGTGCGTGTAAGAGCATGTAAGTGCGTGTAACTGTATGTAAGTGTGTGTAAGTGTGTGTATGTGTGTATAAGTACGTGTAAGTACATGTAAGTACGTGTAAGTGTGTGTAAGTGTGTGTAAGTGTGTGTAAGTGTGTGTAAGTACGTGTAAGTGCGTATAAGTGCGTGTGTGTATGTGTGAGTACGTGTGAGTGCGTGTAAGTATATGTAAGTGCGTGTAAGTACGTGTAAGTGTGTATACATACGTGTCAGTGCATGTAAGTGCGTGGAAGTGTGTGTAAGTACGTGTTAGTTTGTGTAAGTGCGTATAAATACGTGTACGTACATCTAAGTGTGTGTAAGTACGTATAAGTACATGGGAGTGCGTGTAAGGTGGTGTAAGAGCGTGTAAGAGCGTATAAGTGCATATAAGTGCGTATAAGTGCGTGTAAGTACGTGTAAGTGCGTGTAAGTGTGTGTAAGTACGTGTAAGTGCGTGTAAGTACGTATAAGTGCGTGTAAGCATGTGTAAGTTCGTGTAAGTGTGTGTAAGTTCCTGTAAGTGCATGTAAGTATGTGTAGGTACATGTGAGTGCGTGTAAGGGCGTGTAAGTGTGTGTAAGTACGTGTACGTGCATGTAAGTGTGTGTAAATATCTATAAGTACGTGTAAGTGCGTGTAAGGCCGTATCAGTGCATGTAAGTGCGTGTAAGTGCGTGTAAGTGTGTGTAGGTACGTGTAAGTGCGTGTAAGTGCGTGTAAGTGCGTGTAAGTGCGTGTAAGTGCGTATAAGTGCCTCTAAGTGCGTGTAAGTGCGTGTAAGTGTGTGTAAGTGCGTGTAAGTACGTGTAAGTTTGTGTAAGTGAATGTAAGTTTGTGTAAGTACGTGTAAGTACGTGTAAGTGCGTGTAAGTGCATGTAAGTTCATGTAAGTGCGTGTAAGTACGAGTATGGGTGTAAGTGTGTGTAAGTGCATATAAGTGCGTGTAAGTACGTGTTAGTTTGTATAAGTGAATGTAAGTTTGTGTATGTGCTGTAAGTGTGTGTAAGTGTATATAAGTGCGTGTAAGTACGTGTAAGTGCGTATAAGTGCGTGTAAGTCTGTGTAAGTGTGTGTAAGTGCGTGTAAGTGCATGTAAGTATGTGTAAGTGTGTATAAGTGCATGTAAGTGTGTGTACGTACGTGTAAGTGCGTGTAAGAGCGTGTAAGTGCATGTAAGTGTGTGTAAGTGCAGTTTAAGTTCATGTAAGTATGTGTAAGTGCATGTAAGTGCGTGTATGTGTGGTTTAAGTTCGTGTAAGTGCAGGTTAGTGCGTGTAAGTGCGTGTAAGTATGTGTAAGTACGTGTAACTGCGTATATGTGCGTGTAAGTGCAGTTTAAGTGGGTGTAATCTTGTGTAAGTTTGTGTAAGTGCGTGTAAGTGCGTGTAAGTGCATGTAAGTGCGTGTAAGTGCGTGTAAGTGCGTGTAAGTGCATGTAAGTGCGTGTATGTGCGGTTTAAGTTCGTCTAAGTGAGTGTACGTACGTGTAAGTACGTATAAAGTCGTGTAAGTGTGTGTAAGTGTGTGTATGTACTAAAAGTACGTGTTTTTGCGAATAAGTGCGTATTAGTGTGTGTTAGTGTGTGTAAGTGTAGTTTAAGTTCGTGTAAGTACGTGTAAGTGCGTGTAAGTATGTATAAGTGCGTGTAAGTGCGTGTAAGTATGTGTAAATGCGTGTAAGTACGTGTAAGTGCATGTAAGTGCGTGTAAGTTCGTATAAGTGTATGTAAGTGCATGTAAGTGCGTCTAAGTGTGTAGCATGTGTAAGTGTAGTTTGAGTGAGTGTTATTTTGTGTAAGTTCGGATAAGTGCGTGGAAGTACGTGTAAGTGCATGTAAGTGAGTGTAAGTACGACTAAGTGCGTGTAAGTACATGTAAGTGCATGTAAGTACGTATAAGTGCGTACAAGTGCATGTAAGTGTGTGTCAGTGTGTGTATGTGTGTGTAAGTGCGTGTAAGTGTGTGTAAGTGAGTGTAAGTGCGTGTAAGTACATGAAGGTACATGTAGGTGCGTGTAAGTGCGTGTAAGTATGTGTAAGTGTGTGTATGTGCGTGTTAGTGTGTGTAAGTGTGTATAAGTGCATGTAAGTACGTGTAAGTGCGTCTAAGTGCTTGTAAGTGGGTGTAAGTGCGTGTACGTGCGTGTAAGTGCGTATAAGTGTGGTTTAAGTACGTGTAAGTTCATGTAATTGCGTGTAATTGCGTACAAGTGTGTGTAAGTGCGTGAAAGTGCGTGTAAGTTCGTGTACGTGTGTGTAAGGGCGTGTAAGTGCATGTAAGTATGTGTTAGTATGTGTAAGTGTATGTAGAAGTGTGTAAGTGCGTGAAAGTGTGCGTAAGATCATGTAAGTGCGTGTAACTGCATGTAAGTGCGTGTAAGTGCGTGTAAGTGTGTGAAAGTGTGTGTAAGTGCATGTAAGTACGTGTAAGTGCATGTAAGCACGTGTAAGTGTGTGTAAGTGTATGTACGTTTGTGTAAGTGCGTATAAGTGCGTGTAAGTATGTGTGAGTGTGTGTGAGTACGTGTAAGTATGTGTAAGTGTGTGTACGTGCGTGTAAGTATGTATACGTACATGTCAGTGTGAGTAAGTGTGTGTAAGTGTGTGTAAGTACGTGTAAGTTTGTGAAAGTGCATGTAAGTGCATGTAAGTATGTGTAAGTGTGTGTACGTGCGTGTAAGTCTGTATACGTACATGTCAGTGTGAGTAAGTGTGTGTAAGTGCATATACGTGTATGTAAGTGCGTGTAAGTGCGTATAAGTGTATGTAAGTGCATGTAAGTATGTGTAAGTGTGTGTACGTGCGTGTAAGTCTGTATACGTACATGTCAGTGTGAGTAAGTGTGTGTAAGTGCATATACGTGTATGTAAGTGCGTGTAAGTGCGTATAAGTGTATGTAAGTGCATGTAAGTATGTGTAAGTGTGTGTACGTGCGTGTAAGTCTGTATACGTACATGTCAGTGTGAGTAAGTGTGTGTAAGTGCATATACGTGTATGTAAGTGCGTGTAAGTGCGTATAAGTGTATGTAAGTGCATGTAAGTATGTGTAAGTGTGTGTACGTGCGTGTAAGTCTGTATACGTACATGTCAGTGTGAGTAAGTGTGTGTAAGTGCATATACGTGTATGTAAGTGCGTGTAAGTGCGTATAAGTGTATGTAAGTGCATGTAAGTGTGTGTAAGTACATGTAAGTTTGTGAAAGTGCATGTAAATGCATGTAAGTACGTGTAAGTTTGTGAAAGTGCATGTAAATGCATGTAAGTACGTGTAAGTGTGTGTAAGTGTGTGTAAGTATGTGGAAGTGCGTGTAAGGTCGTGTAAGAGCGTGTAAGAGCATATAAGTACGTATACGTGCGTGTAAGTACGTGTAAGTGCGTGTATGTGCGTGTAAGTGTATGTAAGTACGTGTAACTGTATACAAGTGCGTGTAAGTACGTGTAAGTATATGTAAGTTCGTGTAAGTGTGTGTAAGTTCCTGTAAGTGCGCGTAAGTGCGTGTAAGTACGTGTAAGTGCATGTAAGTGCGTGTAAGTGTGTGTAAGTGCATGTAAGTGTGTATAAGTAAGTGTAAGTGCAAATTAGTATGTATAAGTACGTGTAAGTGCGTGTAAGTATGTGTCAGTGTGTGTATGTACGTGTAAGTGCGTGTAAGTGCATGTAAGTACGTGTAAGTGCATGTAAGTGCGTGTAAGTGCCTGTAAGTACGTGTAAGTACGTATAAGTGTGTGTAAGTATGTGTAAGTGCGTGTAAGTACGTGTGAGTTTGTGTAAGTGAATGTAAGTTCGTCTAAGTGCATGTAAGTGTGTATAAGTACATGTAAGTGCGTGTAAGTGCGTATAAGGGTGTGTAAGTGCGTGTAAGTGCGTGTAAGTGCGAGTATGAGTGTAAGTGTGTGTAATTATGTGTAAGTGTGTGTAAGTATGTGTTAGTTTGTGAAAGTGAATGTAAGTTTGTGTAAGTGCGTGTCAGTGTGTGTAAGTGCGTATAAGTGCGTGTAAGAACGTGTAAGTGCGTGTAAGTGTGTGTAAGTGTGTAAAAGTGCATGTAAGTGCGTGTAAGTGCATGTACGTACGTGTAAGTGTGTGTAAGTGCATGTAAGTATGTGTAAGTGCGTGTAGGTGTGTGTAAGTACGTGTTAGTACGTGTGAGTGCGTGTAAGAGCGTGTAACTGCATATAAGTGTATATAAGTGCAGTTTAAGTTCATGTAATTGCGTGTCAGTGTGTATATGTGCAGGTAAGTGCGTGTAAGTGCGTGTAAGTATGTGTAAGTATGTGTAAGTGCGTATAAGTGCGTGTAAGTGCAGTTTAAGTGGGTGTAATCTTGTGTAAGTTTGTGTAAGTGCATGTAAGTGTGTGTAAGTATGTGTAAGTGCGTATAAGTGCGTGTAAGTGCAGTTTAAGTGGGTGTAATCTTGTGTAAGTTTGTGTAAGTGCATGTAAGTGTGTGTAAGTGTGTATGAGTGCGTGTAAGTACGTGTAAGTACGTGTAAGTGTGTGTAAGTGCGTATAAGTGCGTGTAAGTATATGCAAGTGTGTGTAAGAGTGTGTTTTAGTGCATGTAAGTGTGTGTCAACGCGTATAAGTACGTGTAAGTGCGTGTAAGTGCGTATAAGTACGTGTAGGTGTGTTTAGGTGCTTGTAAGTGCGTGTAAGTACATGTAAGTGCATGAAAGTGTGTGTACATGTGTCTAAGTGCGTGTAAGTGCGTGTAAGTGCGTATAAGTATGTGTAAGTGCGTGTAAGTGCATATAAGTGCGTTTAAGTATGTGTAAGTGCGTCTATGTGTGTGTTAGTGTGTGTGAGTACGTGTAAGAGAATGTAAGTGCATGTAAGTGCGTGTAAGTGCGGTTTAAGTTCGTGCAAGTGAGTGTAAGTGCGTGTAAGTACGTGTAAGTTCGTGTAAGTGCGTGTAAGTACGTGTAAGTTCGTGTAAGTGCGTGTAGGTGTGTGTAAGTGCTAAAAGTATGTGTAAGTGCATATACGTGTATGTAAGTGCGTGTAAGTGCTAGTAAGTATGTATAAGTGTGTGTAACTGCGTGTAAGTATGTGTAAATACGTATAAGTGTGTGTAAGTACGTGTAAGTGCGTGTATGTTTGTGTAAGTGTGTACAAGTGCATGTAGGTGCATGTAAGTACGTGCAAGTACATGAAAGTATGTGTAAGTGCAAGTAAGTGCATGTAAGTACATGTAAGTTCATGTAAGTGCGTGTAAGTGCGTGTAAGTGCGTGTAAGTATGTGTAAGTGTGTAAGTGCGTATAAGTGCGGGTTAAGTTTGTGTAAGTGCGTGTAAGTGCATGTAACTGCGTATAAGTGCATATAAGTGCATGTAAGTGTGTGTAAGTATGTGTAAGTGCGTGTGAGTGCAGTTGAGTGGATGAAATTTTATGTCAATTCGTGTAAGTGTGTGTAAGTGCGTATAAGTGTGTGTAAGTGTGTGTAAGTGCGTGTAAGTGCATGTAAGTGCATGTAAGTGCATGTAAGTGTGTGTAAGTGTGTGTAAGTGTGTGTAAGTGCGTGTAAGTGTGTGTAAGTATGTGTAAGTGTGTGTTAGTGCATATAAGTGCATGTAAGTGCGTGCAAGTGTGTGTAAGTGCGTGTAAGTGTGTGTAAGTATGTGTAAGTGTGTGTTAGTGCATATAAGTGCATGTAAGTGCGTGCAAGTGTGTGTAAGTGTGTTTAAGTGCGTGTAAGTTTGTGTAAGTGCGTGTAAGTGCGTATAAGTGCGTATAAGTGCGTGTAAGTATATATAAGTGCATGTAAGTTTGTGTAAGTACGTGTAAGTACGGTTTATGTTCATGTAAGTGCGTGTAAGTGCATGTAAGTACGTGTAAGTGTGTGTAAGTGCGTGTAAGTGTGGTTTAAGTGTGTGTAGTTTTGTGTAAGTTCGTGTAAGTGCATGTAAGTGCGTGTAAGTGTGTATAAGTGCGTGTAAGTGCGGGTAAGTACGTATAAGTACGTGTAAGCGTGTGTAAGTGCGTGTAAGTATGTGCAAGTGCGTGTAAGTGCGTGTAAGTGCGTGTAGGTGTGTGTTATTTTGTGTAAGTGGGTGGAAGTGCGTGTTAGTGCGTGTAAGTGTGTGTAACTGCGTGTAAGTGCGTGTAAGTGCGTGTAAGTGTGTGTAAGTAGGTGTAAGTGTGTCTAAGTGCGTGTACGTTCGTGCAAGTGCGTGTAAGTGTGTGCAAGTTTGTTTAAGTGCGTGTAAGTGCGTGTAAGTGCATGTAAGTGCGTGTAAGTGCGTGTACGTGTGTGTAAGTGCGTGTAAGAACGTGTAAGTGCGTGTAAGTACATGTAAGTACGTACAAGTACGTGTAAATCCATGTAAGTGCGTATCAGTGCGTGTAAGTACATATAAGTACGTGTAGGTGCATGTAAGTACGTGTAAGTGCGTGTAAGTGCGTGTAAGTGTGTGTAAGTGTGTGTACATGCCTGTAAGTGTGTGTAAGTGCGTGTAAGTGTGTGTAAGTGCGTGTAAGTGGGTGTAAGTTTGTGTAAGTGAATACAAGTTCGTATAAGTGTGTGTAAGTATGTGTAAGTGCGTGTAAGTGTGAGTAAGTGCATGTAAGTGCGTGTAAGTGCGTGTAAGTGGGTGTATGTGTGAGTATGGATGTAAATGTGTGTAAATGCGTGTAAGTGCGTGTAAGTACGTGTTAGTTTGTGTAAGTGAATGTAAGTTCGTATAAGTGCGTGTAAGTATGTGTATGTGCGTGTAAGTGTGTGTAAGTGTGTGTAGGTGCATGTAAGTGCGTGTAAGTGCATGTACGTACGTGTAAGTGTGTGTAAGTACATGTAAGTGTGTGTAAGTACGTGTAAGTGCGTGTAAGTGCGTATTAGTACATGTGAGTGCGTGTAAGAGCGTGTAACTGCATGTAAGTGTGTATAAGTGCAGTTTAAGTTCGTGTAATTGCGTGTAAGTGCGTGTAAGTACAGTTTAAGTTCGTGTAAGTGCAGGTAAGTGCGTGTAAGTACGTGTAAGTATGTGTAAGTGCGTGTAAGTGCGTATTAGTACATGTGAGTGCGTGTAAGAGCGTGTAACTGCATGTAAGTGTGTATAAGTGCAGTTTAAGTTCGTGTAATTGCGTGTAAGTGCGTGTAAGTACAGTTTAAGTTCGTGTAAGTGCAGGTAAGTGCGTGTAAGTACGTGTAAGTATGTGTAAGTGCGTATAAGTGCGTATAAGTACGTGTAAGTGCAGTTTAAGTGGGAGTAATTTTGTGTAAGTTTGCGTAAGTGCGTGTAAGTGTGTGTAAGTACGTGAAAGTGCGTGTAAGTGCATGTAAGTGCGTGTAAGTGTGTGTAAGTGTGTGTAGGTGTGTGTAGGTGCGTGTAAGTGCGTGTAAGTACGTGTAAGTGCATGTAAGTGCGTATACATATGTCTAAGTGCGTGTAAATGCGTATAAGTACGTGTAAGTATGTGTAAGTGCGTGTAAGTACGTGTAAGTACGTGTAAGTGCGTATAAGTACGTTTAAGTATGTGTAAGTGCGTCTAAGTGCATATTAGTGCGCGTGAGTGCGTGTAAGAGCACGTAAGTGCCTGTAAGTGCGTGTAAGTGGTGTTTAAGTTTGTGTAAGTGAGTGTAAGTGCGTGTAAGTACGTGTAAGTTCGTGTAAGTGCGTGTAAGTGTGTGTAAGTGCAATAAGTGCGTGTAAGTGCGTATACGTGTGTGTAAGTGCATGTAAGTGTGTGTAAGTCTGTATAAGTGCGTGTATGTGTGTGTAAGTATGTATAAATGCACGTAAGTGCGTGTAAGTACGTGTAAGTGCGTGTAAGTTTGTGTAAGTGTGTGTAAGTGTGTGTAAGTGCATGTAAGTACGTGTAAGTACATGAAAGTACGTGTAAGTGCAAGTAAGTGCGTGTAAGTACGTATAAGTACATGTAAGTACGTGTAAGTTTGTGTAAGTGCGTGTAAGTGCGTGTAAGTGCGTGTAAGTATGTGTAAGTGTGTGTAAGTGCGTATAAGTACGGTTTAAGTTTGTGTAAGTGTGTGTAAGTGCATGTAAGTGCGTATAAGTGTGTGTAAGTGCGTGTAAGTGCGTGTAAGTGCGTGTAAGTATGTGTAAGTGTGTGTAAGTGCGTATAAGTACGGTTTAAGTTTGTGTAAGTGTGTGTAAGTGCATGTAACTGCGTATAAGTGTGTGTAAGTGCGTTAAAGTGTGTGTAAGTGCGTGTAAGTGCGTGTAAGTGCGTATAAGTATGTGTAAGTGCGTGTAAGTGCATATAAGTGCGTTTAAGTATGTGTAAGTGTGTCTATGTGTGTGTTAGTGTGCGTGAGTACGTGTAAGAGAATGTAAGTGCATGTAAGTGCGTGTAAGTGCGGTTTAAGTTCGTGCAAGTGAGTATAAGTGCTTGTAAGTACGTGTAAGTTCGTGTAAGTGCGTGTAGGTGTGTGTAAGTGCTAAAAGTTTGTGTAAGTGCATATACGTGTATGTAAGTGCGTGTAAGTGCTAGTAAGTATGTATAAGTGTGTGTAACTGCGTGTAAGTATGTGTAAATACGTATAAGTGTGTGTAAGTACGTGTAAGTGCGTGTATGTTTGTGTAAGTGTGTATAAGTGCATGTAGGTGCATGTAAGTACGTGCAAGTACATGAAAGTATGTGTACGTGCAAGTAAGTGCATGTAAGTACGTGTAAGTACGTGTAAGTTCATGTAAGTGCGTGTAAGTGCGTGTAAGTGCGTGTAAGTATGTGTAAGTGTGTAAGTGCGTACAAGTGCTAGTTAAGTTTGTGTAAGTGCGTGTAAGTGCATGTAACTGCGTATAAGTGTATATAAGTGCATGTAAGTGTGTGTAAGTATGTGTAAGTGCATGTGAGTGCAGTTGAGTGGATGAAATTTTATGTCAATTCGTGTAAGTGTGTGTAAGTGCGTATAAGTGTGTGTAAGTGTGTGTAAGTGCGTGTAAGTGCGTGTAAGTGCATGTAAGTGCATGTAAGTGTGTGTAAGTGTGTGTAAGTGTGTGTAAGTGCGTGTAAGTG
>SZWC01007398.1:5759-30869 GCA_023375785.1 Penium margaritaceum | reverse complement strand
TGTGTAAGTGCGTGTAAGTGTGTGTAAGTGTGTCTAAGTGCGTGTAAGTGCATGTAAGTGCGTGTAAGTTTGTGTAAGTACATGTAAGTGTGTGTAAGTGTGTGTAAGTATGTGTAAGTGCGTACAAGTGTGTGTCAGTGCCTGTAAGTGCGTATAAGTGCGTGTATATACGTATAAGTGCGTGTAAGTGCGTATAAGTGAGTGTAAGTGTGGGTAAGTGCGTGTAAGTGCGTGTAAGTACGTGTAAGTGTGTGCAAGTACGTGTAAGTTTGTGTAAGTGAGTGTAAGTGCGTGTAAGTGTGTGTAAGTGTGTAAGTGCGTGTAATTGCGTGTTAGTGCGTATAAGTATGTGTAAGTGCGTGAAAGTTCGTATGAGTACGTGTAAGTTCATGTAAGTGCGCGAAGGCATGTATAAGTATGAGTTCTTGTGTGTACGTGGGTGTAAGTGCATGTAAGTACGTGTAAGTGTGTGTAAGTATGTGTACGTGCATATAAGTGCATGTAAGTACGTGTAAGTTCATGTAAGTGCGTGTAAGTGCATGAAAGTACGTGTAAGTGCGTGTAAAATTGTGTAAATGCATGTAAGTACGTGTAAGTGTGTGTAAGTGTGTGTAAGTGCGTGTAAGTGCTCATATGTGCGTGTAAGTACGTGTAAGTGCGTATAAGTACGTATTTCTTTGTGTAAGTGTGTGCAAGTGTGTATAAGTGGATATAAGTGCGTGTAAGTGCATGTAAGTGCGTGTAAGTACGTGTAAGTGCGTGTAAGTACGTGTAAGTTTGTGTAAGTGCGTAAAAGTGCGTGTAAGTGCGTGTAAGTGCTCATATGTGCGTGTAAGTACGTGTAAGTGCGTATAAGTACGTGTTTCTTTGTGTAAGTGTGTGCAAGTGTGTATAAGTGGATATAAGTGCGTGTAAGTGCATGTAAGTGCGTGTAAGTACGTGTAAGTGCGTGTAAGTACGTGTAAGTTTGTGTAAGTGCGTAAAAGTGCGTGTAAGTGTATGTAAGTGTGTGTAGATGCGTATAATTATGGTTTAAGTTTGTGTAAGTGCGTGTAAGTGTGTGTAAGTACGTGTAAGTTTGTGTAAGTTTGTGTAAGTGCATGTGAGTATGTGTAAGTGTGTGAAAGTTTGTGTAAGTGTGTGTAAGTATGTGTAAGTACATAAAAGTGTGTGTCAGTGCGTGTAAGTGCGTGTAAGTGTGTGTATATATGTATAAGTGCGTGTAAGTGCGTATAAGTACGTGTAAGTGTGTGTAAGTGCGTGTAAGTGCGTGTAAGTGTGTGTAAGTGTGTGTAAGTGTGTATACGTTCGTGTAAGTGCATGTAAGTACGTGTAAGTTCGTATAAGTGCGTGTAAGTACGTGTAAGTGTGTGTAAGTATGTAAGTGCGTGTAAGTGCGTGTTAGTGCGAGTAAGTTTGTGTAAGTGCGTGTTAGTTCGTATAAGTGCGTGCAAGTTCGTGTAAGTGCGTGTAGGCATGTATAAGTGTGAGTTCGTATGTGTAAGTGCGTGTAAGTACGTGTAAGAACTTGTAAGTGTATGTAAGTGCATGTAAGTTTGTGTAAATGCGTGTAAGTGCGTATAAGTGTGTGTAAGTGTGTATAAGTGCGTTTAAGTATGTTTTAGTGTGTGTAAGTGTGTGTAAGTACGTGTAAGTACGTGTAAGTGTATGTAAGTGCATGTAAGTTTGTGTAAGTGCGTGTAAGTTTGTGTAAGTGTGTGTAACTGCGTGTAAGTGTGTGTAAGTGCGTGTAAGTGCGTGCAAGTGCGTGTAAGTGCGTGTAAGTGTGTGTAAGTACAAGTAAGTGTATGTAAGTGCGGGTAATTGCGAGAAAGTGCGTGTAAGTGCCTGAAAGTATGTGTAAGTGCGTGGAAGTGGGTATAAGTATGTGTGCATTCGTGCAAGTGTGTGTAAGTGCATGTAAGTACGTCTAAGTGTGTGTAAGTGTGTGTACGTGAGTATAAGTGCGGTTTAAGTTGGTATAAGTGCGTGTAAGTGCGTGTAAGTGTGTGTAATTATGTGTAAGTGCGTGTAAATGTGTGTAAGTGCGTGTAAGTGTGTGTAGGTGCGTGTAACTTCGTGTAAGCGCGTGTAAGTACGTGTAAGTACGTGTAAGTACATATAAGTGCGTGCAAGTGCGTGCAAGTGCATGCAAGTGCGTGAAAGTGCGTGTAAGTGTGTGTAAGTGTGTGTAAGTGCGTGTAAGTATGTGTAAGTACGGTTTATGTGGGTCTAAATTCGTGTAAATTCATGTAAATGCATGTAAGTGTGTGTGAGTGTTTGTAAGTATGTGTAAGTTTGTGTAAGTGCGTATGAGTTTGTGTAAGTGCGTGTAAGTGCGTGTAAGTGCATGTAAGTACGTGTAAGTGCGTGTAAGTTTGTGTAAGTGCGTGTAAGTGCGTGTAAGTGCATGTAAGTGCGTGCAAGTGCGTGTAAGTGCTCGTATGTGCATGTCAGTGCGTGTAAGTGCATGTAACTTTGTGTAAGTGCGTTCATGTGTGTGTAAGTGCATGTAAGTGCGTGTAAGTGAATGTAAGTGTGTATAAGTGCGTGTAAGTGCGCATAAGGTTATGTAAGTTCGTGTAAGTGCGTGAAAGTACATGTAAGTGTGTGTAAGTGTGTATAAGTGCGGTTGAAGTTCGTGTAAGTACGTGTAAGTGCGTGTAAGTACGTGTCAGTGCGTGTCAGTACGTGTAAGTGTGTGTAAGTGTAGTTTAAGTGCGTGTAGTTTTGTGTAAGTTTGTGTAAGTGCGTGTAAGTGCGTGTAAGTGCGTGTAAGTGCGTGTAAGTGTGTCTAAGTGCATCTAAGTGCATGTAAGTTTATGCAAGTACGTGTACGTGCAGTTTAAGTTCGTATAAGTGTGTGTAAGTTTGTGTAAGTGCGTGTAAGTGCGTGTAAGTGTGTTTAAGTATGTGTAAGTGCGTGTAAGTGTGTGTAAGTACGTGTAAGTTCGTGTAAGTGCGTATAAGTGCGTGTAAGTGCGTGTAAGTACGTGTAAGTGTGTGTAAGTGCGTGTAAGTGCGTGTAAGTGCGTATAAGTGCGTGTAAGTGCGTGTAAGTGCATGTAATTGCGTGTAAGTGAGGTTTAAGTATGTGTAAGTTCATATAAGTGCGTATAAGTGCGTGTAAGTGCGTGTAAGTGTGTTTAAGTATGTGTAAGTGCGTGTAAGTGTGTGTAAGTACGTGTAAGTTCGTGTAAGTGCGTATAAGTGCGTGTAAGTGCGTGTAAGTACGCGTACATACGTGTAAGAACGTGTAAGTGCAAGAAAGTACGTGTAAGTACGTGTACATGCATGTAAGCATGTGTAAGTGCGTGTAAGTGCGTGTAAGTGCGTGTAAGTGGGTGTAAGTGCATGTAAGTGCAAGTAAGTACGTGTAAGTACGAATAAGTGTGTATTAGTGCGTATAAGTGTGTGTAAGTGCGTGTAAGTGCGTGTAAGTATGTGTAAGTGTGTGTAAGTGTGTGTAAGTACGTGTATGTTCGTGTAAGTGCGCGTAAGTGCATGTAAGTGCGTTTAAGTGTGTGTAAGTACGTGTAAGTGTGCTTTAAGTTCATGTAAGTGCATGTAAGTGCGTATAAGTGCGTATAAGTGCGTGTAAGTGCATGTAAGTGCAGGTTAAGTGCGTGTAATTTTGTATAAGTTCGTGTAAGTGTGTGTAAGTACGTGTAAGTGTGTGTAAGCATGTAAGTGCGTGTAAGTGCGTGTAAGTGCATGTAGGTACGTGTAATTTTGATAAGTGCCGTGTAAGTGCGTGTAAGTGCGTGTAAGTGCATGTAGGTACGTGTAATTTTGTGCAAGTACGTGTAAGTGCGTGTTAGTACATGTAAGTACGTGTAAGTGCGTGTAAGTGCGTGTAAGTGCGTGTAAGTGCATGTAAGTGCGTCTAAGTACGTGTAAGCGCATGTAAGTGCATCTAATTGCGTGTAATTTTGTGCAAGTGCGTGTAAGTGCGTGTAAGTTTGTATAAGTGCGTGTAAGTACGTATAAGTGCGTGGAAGTACGTGTAAGTGTGTGGAAGTACGTGTAATTGTGTGTATTTGTGTATACGTGTGTGTAAGTACGTATAAGTACGTGTAAATGCGTGTAAGTTTGTGTAAGTACGTCTTAGTGCGTGTACGTTCATGTAGGTGCGTGTAAGTGCCTGTAAGTGCGTGCAAGTGCGTGTAAGGTGCTTGTAAGTTCGTTAAAGTGTGTGTAAATGGGTGTAAGTGCGTGTAAGTGCATGTAAGTGCGTGTAAGTGTGTGTAAGTTTGTCTATGTGTGTGTAAGTGCATGTAAGTGTGTGTAATTTTGTACAAGTGCATGCAAGTATGTGTAAGTACATGCAAGTGCGTGTAAGTGCATGTAAGTGCGCGTAAGTGCGTTTAAGTGCGTGTAAGTTCGTGTAAGTGCTTGTAAGTGTGTCTAAGTACATGTAAGTGCGTGTAAGTATGTGTAAGTGTGTGTAAGTGCATGTAAGTGCGTGTAAGTGTGTGTAAGTGGGTGTAAATGTGTGTAAGTGCGTGTAAGTGCGTGTAAGTACGTGTACATTTGTGTAAGTGCTTGTAACTGTGTGTAAGTGTGTATAAGTGCGTGTAAGTGTGGTTTAAGTTCGTGTAAGTGTGTGTAAGTGCGTGTCAATGCGTGTAAGTGCGGTTTAAGTACGTGTAATCTGGTGTAAGTTCTTGTAAGTGTGTGTAAGTGCGTGTAAGTGCGTGTAAGTGCATGTAAGTGCGTGTAAGTGTGTATAAGTGCATGTAAGTGCGTGTAAGTATGTGTAAGTTCTTATAAGTGCGTGTAAGTGCATCTAAGTGTGTGTACGTTTGTGCAAGTGCGTGTAAGTGTGTGTAAGTTTGTGTAAGTGTGTGTAAGTGCGTGTAAGTGTGTGTAAGTGCGTGTTAGTGCATGTAAGTACGTGTAAGTGCGTGTAAGTTCGTGTAAGTATGTGTTAGTATGTGTACATTCGTGTAAGTGCGTGTGAGTGTGTGTAAGTGCATATAAGTGCGTGTAAGTACGTCTAAGTTTGTATAAGTGCGTGTAAGTGCATGTAAGTGCGTGTAAGTACGTGTAAGTGTGTGTAAGTGCGTGTAAATATGTGTAAGTGCATGTAAGTGTGTATAAGTGTGTATAAGTGCTCGTAAGTGTGTGTAAGTGTGTGTAAATGCGATAAGTGCGTATACGTTTGTGTAAGTGCGTGTAAGTGTGTGTACGTGCGTGTAAGTGCGTGTAAGTGCATGTAAGTACGTGTAAGTGTGTGTAAGTTCATGTAAATGCGTGTAAGTGTGTGTAAGCGCATGTAAGTGCATGTAGGTGCATGTAAGTGCGTGGAAGTGAACGTAAGTTCGTGTAGGTGCGTATAAGTACGTGTAAGTATGTGTAAGTGTGTGTATGTGCGTGTAAGTGGATGTAAGTTCATGTAAGAGCGTGTAAGTGCGTGTAAGTGCGTGTAAGTACGTGTAAGTACGTGTAAATGTGTGTAAGTGTATGTAAGTGCATGTAAGTACGTGTAAGTGCGTGTAAGTGCGTGTAAGTACGTGTAAGTACGTGTAAATGTGTGTAAGTGTATGTAAGTGCATGTAAGTACGTGTAAGTGCGTGTAAGTGCGTGTAAGTACGTGTAAGTACGTGTAAATGTGTGTAAGTGTATGTAAGTGCATGTAAGTACGTGTAAGTGCGTGTAAGTGCGTGTAAGTACGTGTAAGTACGTGTAAATGTGTGTAAGTGTATGTAAGTGCATGTAAGTACGTGTAAGTGCGTGTAAGTGCGTGTAAGTATGTAAGTGTATTAAGTGTGTGTTTGTGCGTGTAAATGCGTGTAAGTGTGTGTAAGTGCGTGTAAGTTTGTGTAAGTGCGTGTAAGCATGTGTGAGTGCGAGTTCATGCGTGTAAGTGCGTGTAAGTGTGTGTAAGTGCAGGTAAGTATGTGAAAGTTTGTGTAAGTGCGTGTAAGTGTGTGTAAGTGCGTGTAAGTACGTGTAAGTACGTGTAAATGTGTGTAAGTGTATGTAAGTGCATGTAAGTACGTGTAAGTTTGTGTAAGTTTGTATAAGTGCATGTAAGTATGTGTAAGTGTGTGTAAGTTTGATTAAGTGTGTGTAAGTATGTGTAATTACGTACAAGTGTGTGTCAGTGCGTGTAAGTGCGTGTAAGTATGTGTATATATGTATAAGTGCATGTAAGTACGTATAAGTGCGCGTAAGTGTGTGTAAGTGCGTGTAAGTGCGTGTAAGTGTATGTAAGTGCATGTAAGTGTGTATACATTTGTGTAAGTGCATGTAAGTGTGTGTAAGTGCGTGTTAGTGCGTATAAGTACATCTAAGTGCACGTAAGTATGTGCAAGTGTGTGTGAGTGTGTGTAAGTTTGTGTAAATGCGTGTAAGTGCGTGTAAGTACGTGTAAGTGCGTATAAGTGTGTGTAAGTGCGTGTAAGTATGTGTAAGTGTAGTTTAAGTTCGTGTAAGTGCGTGTAAGTACATGTAAATTCGTGTACGTGCATGTAAGTGCGTGTAAGTACGTGTAAGTACGTGTAAGTATGTATAAGTATGTGTAAATGCAAGTAAGTGCATGTAAGTACGTATAAGTGCATGTAAGCACGTGTAAGTGCGTGTTAGTACGTGTAAGTGCGTGTAAGTGGGTGTAAGCTCGTGTAAGTGCAATTAAGTGTTTGCAAGTACGTGTAAGTGCGTGTAAGTACGTGTAAGTGCGTGTAAGTGTGTATAAGTGCATGTAAGTGCATGTAAGTGCGTGTAAGTGCGTGTACATACGTGTAAGTACGTGTAAGTGCGTGTAAGTGCGTGTCAGTGCGTATAAGTGTGGTTTAAGTGCGTGTATTTTTGTGTAAGTTCGTGTGAGTGCGTGTAAGTACGTGTAAGTGCGCCTAAGTGCGTGTAAGTGCGTCTAAGTGCGTGTAAGTGCGTGTAAGTGCGTGTTAGTGCGAGTAAGTTTGTGTAAGTGCGTGTTGGTTTGTATAAGTGCGTTTAAGTATGTGTTAGTGCGTGTAAGTGCGTGTAAGTGCGTGTAAGTACGTGTAAGTGTATGTACGTGCATGCAAGTTTGTGTAAGTGCGTGTAAGTTTGTGTAAGTGTGTGTAACTGCGTGTAAGTGCGTGTAAGTGCGTGTAAGTGCGTGCAAGTGCGTGTAAGTGCGTGTAAGTGTGTGTAAGTGCGTGTAAGTGCGTGTAAGTGCGTGCAAGTGCGTGTAAGTGCGTGTAAGTGTGTGTAAGTACAAGTAAGTGTGTGTAAGTACGTGTAATTGCGAGAAAGTGCGTGTAAGTGCATGAAAGTATGTGTAAGTGCGTGGAAGTGGGTATAAGTATGTGTACATTCGTGCAAGTGCGTGTAAGTGCATGTAAGTACGTCTAAGTGTGTGTAAGTGTGTGTACGTGAGTATAAGTGCGGTTTAAGTTGGTATAAGTGCGTGTAAGTGCGTGTAAGTGTGTGTAATTATGTGTAAGTGCGTGTAAATGTGTGTAAGTGCGTGTAAGTGTGTGTAGGTGCGTGTAACTTTGTGTAAGTGCGTGTAAGTACGTGTAAGTACGTGTAAGTACGTATAAGTGCGTGCAAGTGCGTGCAAGTGCATGCAAGTGTGTGAAAGTGCGTGTAAGTGTGTGTAAGTGTGTGTAAGTGCGTGTAAGTACGTGTAAGTACGGTTTATGTGGGTCTAAATTCGTGTAAATTCATGTAAATGCATGTAAGTATGTGTAAGTGTATGTAAGTATGTGTAAGTTTGTGTAAGTGCGTATGAGTTTGTGTAAGTGCGTGTAAGTGCGTGTAAGTGCATGTAAGTACGTGTAAGTGCGTGTAAGTTTGTGTAAGTGCGTGTAAGTGCGTGTAAGTGCGTGTAAGTGCGTGCAAGTGCGTGTAAGTGCTCGTATGTGCATGTCAGTGCGTGTAAGTGCATGTAACTTTGTGTAAGTGCGTTCATGTGTGTGTAAGTGCATGGAAGTGCGTGTAAGTGAATGTAAGTGTGTATAAGTGCGTGTAAGTGCGCATAAGGTTATGTAAGTTCGTGTAAGTGCGTGTAAGTACATGTAAGTGTGTGTAAGTGTGTATAAGTGCGGTTTAAGTTCGTGTAAGTGCGTGTAAGTACATGTAAGTGTGTGTAAGTGTGTATAAGTGCGGTTTAAGTTCGTGTAAGTACGTGTAAGTGCGTGTAAGTACGTGTCAGTGCGTGTCAGTACGCGTAAGTGTGTGTAAGTGTAGTTTAAGTGCGTGTAATTTTGTGTAAGTTTGTGTAAGTGCGTGTAAGTGTGTGTAAGTGCGTGTAAGTGCGTGTAAGTGTGTCTAAGTGCATCTAAGTGCATGTAAGTTTATGCAAGTACGTGTATGTGCAGTTTAAGTTCGTATAAGTGTGTGTAAGTTTGTGTAAGTGCGTGTAAGTGCGTGTAAGTGTGTTTAAGTATATGTAAGTGCGTGTAAGTGTGTGTAAGTACGTGTAAGTTTGTGTAAGTGCGTATAGGTGCGCGTAAGTGCGTGGAAGTACGCGTACATACGTGTAAGTACGTGTAAGTGCAAGAAAGTACGTGTAAGTACGTGTACATGCATGTAAGCATGTGTAAGTGCGTGTAAGTGCGTGTAAGTGCCTGTAAGTGGGTATAAGTGCGTGTAAGTGCAAGTAAGTACGTGTAAGTAGGAATAAGTGTGTATTAGTGCGTATAAGTGTGTGTAAGTGCGTGTAAGTGCGTGTAAGTATGTGTAAGTGTGTGTAAGTGCGTGTTAGTACGTGTACGTTCATGTAAGTGCGTGTAAATGCATGTAAGTGCGTTTAAGTGTGTGTAAGTACGTGTAAGTGTGCTTTAAGTTCATGTAAGTGCATGCAAGTGCGTATAAGTGCGTATAAGTGCATGTAAGTGCATGTAAGTGCAGGTTAAGTGCGTGTAATTTGGTATAAGTTCGTGTAAGTGTGTGTAAGTACGTGTAAGTGTGTGTAAGCATGTAAGTGCGTGTAAGTGCGTGTAAGTGCATGTAGGTACGTGTAATTTTGTGCAAGTACGTGTAAGTGTGTGTAAGTACGTGTAAGTGTGTGTAAGCATGTAAGTGCGTGTAAGTGCGTGTAAGTGCATGTAGGTACGTGTAATTTTGTGCAAGTACGTGTAAGTGCGTGTTAGTACATGTAAGTACGTGAAAGTGCGTGTAAGTGCGTGTAAGTGCGTGTAAGTGCATGTAAGTGCGTGTAAGTACGTGTAAGCGCATGTAAGTGCATCTAATTGCGTGTAATTTTGTGCAAGTGCGTGTAAGTGCGTGTAAGTTTGCATAAGTGCGTGTAAGTACGTATAAGTGCGTGTAAGTGCGTGTAAGTGTGTGGAAGTACGTGTAGGTGTGTGTATTTGTGTATACGTGTGTGTAAGTACGTGTAAGTACGTGTAAATGCGTGTAAGTTTGTGTAAGTATGTCTTAGTGCGTGTACGTTCATGTAGGTGCGTGTAAGTGCCTGTAAGTGCGTGCAAGTGCGTGTAAGGTGCGTGTAAGTTCGTTTAAGTGTGTGTAAATGGGTGTAAGTGCGTGTAAGTGCATGTAAGTGCGTGTAAGTGTGTGTTATTTTGTGTATGTGTGTGTAAGTGCATGTAAGTGTGTGTAATTTCGTACAAGTGCATGCAAGTATGTGTAAGTACATGCAAGTGCGTGTAAGTGCATGTAAGTGCGCGTAAGTGCGTTTAAGTGCGTGTAAGTTCGTGCAAGTGCTTGTAAGTGTGTATAAGTACATGTAAGTGTGTGTAAGCACGTGTAAGTGTGTGTAAGTGCATGTAAGTGCATGTAAGTGTGTGTAAGTGGGTGTAAATGTGTGTAAGTACGTGTAAGTGCGTGTAAGTACGTGTACATCTGTGTAAGTGCTTGCAACTGTGTGTAAGTGTGTATAAGTGTGTATAAGTGCATGTAAGTGTGGTTTAAGTTCGTGTAAGTGTGTGTAAGTGCGTGTCAATGCGTGTAAGTGCCGTTTAAGTACGTGTAATCTTGTGTAAGTTCGTGTAAGTGTGTGTAAGTGCGTGTAAGTGCGTGTAAGTGCATGTAAGTGCGTGTAAGTGTGTATAAGTGCATGTAAGTGTGTGTAAGTATGTGTAAGTTCTAATAAGTGCGTGTAAGTGCATCTAAGTGTGTGTACGTTTGTGCAAGTGTGTGTAAGTGTGTGTAAATTCATGTAAGTGTGTGTAAGTGCGTGTAAGTGTGTGTAAGTGCGTGTTAGTGCATGTAGGTACGTGTAAGTGCGTGTAAGCTCGTGTAAGTATGTGTTAGTATGTGTTCATTCGTGTAAGTGCGTGTGAGTGTGTGTAAGTGCATATAAGTGCGTGTAAGTGTGTGTAAGTGCGTGTAAATATGTGTAAGTGCATGTAAGTGTGTATAAGTGTGTATAAGTGCTCGTAAGTGTGTGTAAGTGTGTGTAAATGCGATAAGTGCGTATACGTTTGTGTAAGTGCGTGTAAGTGTGCGTAAGTGCGTGTAAGTGCATGTAAATGCATGTAAGTACGTGTAAGTGTGTGTAAGTTCATGTAAATGCGTGTAAGTGTGTGTAAGCGCATGTAAGTGCATGTAGGTGCATGTAAGTGCGTGGAAGTGAACGTAAGTGCATGTAGGTGCGTATAAGTACGTGTAAGTATGTGTAAGTGTGTGTATATGCGTGTAAGTGGATGTAAGTTCATGTAAGAGCGTGTAAGTGCGTGTAAGTGCGTGTAAGTCTGTGTAAGTGCTTGTAAATGTGTGTAAGTTTGTGTAAGTGCGTGTAAGTGTGTGTAAGTGCTTGTAAGTATGTGTAAGTGCGTATAAGTGCGTGTAAGTGCGTGTAAGTGCGTGTAAGTATGTAAGTGTATTACGTGTGTGTTTGTGCGTGTAAATGCGTGTAAGTGTGTGTAAGTGCGTGTAAGTTTGTGTAAGTGCGTGTAAGCATGTGTGAGTGCAAGTTCATGCGTGTAACTGCGTGTAAGTGTGTGTAAGTGCATGTAAGTATGTGAAAGTTTGTGTAAGTGCGTGTAAGTGTGTGTAAGTGCGTGTAAGTACGTGTAAGTACGTGTAAATGTGTGTAAGTGTATGTAAGTGCATGTAAGTACGTGTAAGTTTGTGTAAGTTTGTGTAAGTGCATGTAAGTACGTGTAAGTGCGTGTAAGTGTGTGTAAGTATGTGTAAGTGCGTGTAAATGTGTATAAGTGCATGTAAGTGTGTGTAAGTATGTGTAAGTGCGTGTAAATGTGTATAAGTGCATGTAAGTGTGTGTAAGTATGTGTAAGTGCGTGTAAATGTGTATAAGTGCATGTAAGTGTGTGTAAGTATGTGTAAGTGCGTGTAAATGTGTATAAGTGCATGTAAGTGTGTGTAAGTATGTGTAAGTGCGTGTAAATGTGTATAAGTGCATGTAAGTGTGTGTAAGTATGTGTAAGTGCGTGTAAATGTGTATAAGTGCATGTAAGTGTGTGTAAGTATGTGTAAGTGCGTGTAAATGTGTATAAGTGCATGTAAGTGTGTGTAAGTATGTGTAAGTGCGTGTAAATGTGTATAAGTGCATGTAAGTGTGTGTAAGTATGTGTAAGTGCGTGTAAATGTGTATAAGTGCATGTAAGTGTGTGTAAGTATGTGTAAGTGCGTGTAAATGTGTATAAGTGCATGTAAGTGTGTGTAAGTATGTGTAAGTGCGTGTAAATGTGTATAAGTGCATGTAAGTGTGTGTAAGTATGTGTAAGTGCGTGTAAATGTGTATAAGTGCATGTAAGTGTGTGTAAGTATGTGTAAGTGCGTGTAAATGTGTATAAGTGCATGTAAGTGTGTGTAAGTATGTGTAAGTGCGTGTAAATGTGTATAAGTGCATGTAAGTGTGTGTAAGTATGTGTAAGTACGTACAAGTGTGTGTCAGTGCGTGTAAGTGCGTGTAAGTATGTGTATATATGTATAAGTGCATGTAAGTACGTATAAGTGCGCGTAAGTGTGTGTAAGTGCATGTAAGTGCGTTTAAGTGTATGTAAGTGCATGTAAGTGTGTATAAGTTTGTGTAAGTGCATGTAAGTACGTGTAAGTGTGTAAGTACATGCAAGTGCGTGTTAGTACGTGTATGTTTGTGTAAGTGCGTGTAAGTTTGTATAAGTGCGTGTAAGTTCATGTAAGTGCGTGTAGGCATGTATAAGTGTGAGTTCGTATGTGTAAGGCGTGTAAGTACGTGTAAGTACGTGTAAGTGTATGTAAGTGCGTGTAAGTTTATGTAAGTGCGTGTAAGTGCGTATAAGTGCGTGTAAGTGTATATAAGTGCGTTTAAGTATGTGTTAGTGCGTGTAAGTGCGTGTAAGTGCGTGTAAGTATGTGTAAGTGTATGTAAGTGCATGTAAGTTTGTGTAAGTACGTGTAAGTTTGTGTAAGTGCGTGTAACTGCGTGCAAGTACGTGTAAGTGCGTGTAAGTGTGTCCATGTGCATGTAAGTGCGTGTAAGTGTGTGTAAGTACAAGTAAGTGTGTGTAAGTACATGTAATTGCGAGTAAGTGCGTGTAAGTGCATGAAAGTATGTGTAAGTACGTGGAAGTGCGTATAAGTATGTGTACATTCGTGCAAGTGCGTGTAAGTGCATGTAAGTACGTCTAAGTGTGTGTAAGTGTGTGTAAGTGCATGTAAGTGCGTGTAAGTGTGTGTAAGTGCATGTAAGTATGTGTAAGTGCTTGTAAGCACGTGTAAGTACGTGTAAGTGTGTGTAAGTGCGTATAAGTGCATGGAAGTGCGTGTAAGTACGTGTAAGTATGTGTAAGTACGTACAAGTGTGTGTCAGTGCGTGTAAGTGCGTGTAAGTGCATGTAAGTGCATGTAAGTGCGTGTAAGTGTGTGTAAGTGCATGTAAGTATGTGTAAGTGCTTGTAAGCACGTGTAAGTACGTGTAAGTGTGTGTAAGTGCGTATAAGTGCATGGAAGTGCGTGTAAGTACGTGTAAGTATGTGTAAGTACGTACAAGTGTGTGTCAGTGCGTGTAAGTGCGTGTAAGTGCATGTAAGTGCATGTAAGTGCGTGTAAGTGTGTGTAAGTACAAGTAAGTGTGTGTAAGTACATGTAATTGCGAGTAAGTGCGTGTAAGTGCATGAAAGTATGTGTAAGTACGTGGAAGTGCGTATAAGTATGTGTACATTCGTGCAAGTGCGTGTAAGTGCATGTAAGTACGTCTAAGTGTGTGTAAGTGTGTGTAAGTGAGTATAAGTGCAGTTTAAGTTGGTGTAAGTGCGTGTAAGTGCGTGTAAGTGTGTGTAAGTATGTGTAAGTGCGTGTAAATGTGTATAAGTGCATGTAAGTGTGTGTAGGTGCGTGTAACTTCGTGTAAGTGCGTGTAAGTACGTGTAAGTATGTGTAAGTACGTATAAGTGCGTGCAAGTGCGTGAAAGTGCATGCAAGTGCGTGAAAGTGTGTGTAAGTGTGTGTAAGTGTGTGTAAGTGCATGTAAGTATGTGTAAGTGCTTGTAAGCACGTGTAAGTACGTGTAAGTGTGTGTAAGTGCGTGTAAGTTTGTGTAAGTATGAGTGAGTGCGTGTAAGTGCATGTAAATGCATGTAAGTGCATGTAAGTACGTGTAAGTGCGTGTAAGTACGTGTAAGTGCATGTAAGTGCGTGTAAATGAGTGTAAGTGCGTGTAAGTGCGTTTAAGTGCATGTAGGTGCGTGTAAGTGCGCGTATGTTTATGTAGGTGCGTGTAAGTACGTGTAAGTGCGTATAAGTGCTTGTCAGTGCGTGTAAGTACGGTTAAGTGCGTGTAGGTTCGTGTTAGTGCGTGTTAGTGCGTGTAAGTGCGTGTAAATACGTGCAAGTGTGTGTAAGTGCATGTAAGTGCGTGTAAGTGCGTGTAAGTGCCTGTAAGTACGTATAAGTGCGTGTAAGTGCGTGTAAGTGCGTGTAAGTGCATGTAAGTGCATGTAAGTGCGTGTAAGTGCGTGTAAGTGCCTGTAAGTACGTATAAGTGCGTGTAAGTGCGTGTAAGTGCGTGTAAGTGCATGTAAGTGCATGTAAGTGCGTGTAAGTGCGTGTAAGGTCGTGTAAGTTTATGTAAGTGCGTGTAAGTGCGTGTAAGTGCATCTAAGAACGTGTAAGTGTGTGTTAATGTGTTTAAGTGTTGTTTAAGTTTGTGTAAGTGCGTGTAAGTGCATGTAAGTGGGTGTAAGTGTGTGTAAGTGCGTGTAAGTATGGTTACCGGATGTTATCTTGTGTAAGTTCGTGTAAATGTGTGTAAGTGTGTGTAAGTGCGTGTAAGTATGGTTACCGGATGTTATCTTGTGTAAGTTCGTGTAAATGTGTGTAAGTGTGTGTAAGTGCGTATAAGTGCATGGAAGTGCGTGTAAGTACGTGTAAGTGTGTCTGAGTGCATGTAAGTGCGTGTAAGTGCGTATGAGTGTGTGTAAGTACGTATAAGTGCGTATTAGTGTGTGTAAGTGTGTGTAAGTGTGTATAAGTGCGTGTAAGTGCATGTAAGTGCGTGTAGGTATGTGTAAGTGCGTGTAAGTGTGTGTAAGTACATGTAAGTACATGTAAGTGTGTGTAGGTGCATGCAAGTGCGTATAAGTGTGTTTAAGTACGTGAAAGTGCGTGTAAGTGTGTATAAGTACGTGTAAGTGCGTGGAAGTGCATGTAAGTGTGTGTAAGTGCGTGTAAGTGCGTGTAAGTGCGTGTAAGTGCGTATACGTACGGTTTAAGTATGTGTAAGTGTGTGTAAGTGCGTGTAAGTGCGTGTAAGTGCGTGTAAGTGCGTATACGTACGGTTTAAGTATGTGTAAGTTTGTGTAAGTTCGTGTAAGTGCGTGTAAGTACGTGTAGGCATGTGTAAGTGCGTGTAAGTGTGTGTAGGTACGTGTAAGTGCGTATAGGTGCGTGTAAGTGCGTGTAAGTGTGTGTAAGTGCGTATACGTATGTGCAAGTGCGTGTAAGTGCGTGTAGGTGCGTATAAGTACGTTTAAGTAGTTGTAAGTGCGTGTAAGTACGTGTAAGTGCGTGTAAGTGCGTGTAAGTGTGTGTGAGTGCATGTAGGTGCGTGTAAGTGCGTTTAAGTGCGTATAAGTGTGTGTAAGTGTGTGTAAGTATGTGTAAGTGCGTGGAAGTGCGTACAAGTCGTGTAAGTACGTAAAAGTGTGTGTAAGTGCTTGTAAGTATGTGTAAGTGCGTGTAAGTATGTGTAAGTGCGTGTAAGTGTGTGTAAGTGCATGTAAGTGCATGTAAGTTCATATAAGTACGTGTAAGTTCGTGTAAGTGTGTTTAAGTGCGTGTAAGTGTGTGTAAGCATGTATAAGTGTGTATATGTGCGTGTAAGTGCACGTAACTGCGTGTAAGTAAGTGGAAGTGCGTATAAGTGCGTGTAAGTGCGGTTTAAGTGGGTCTACATTCGTGTAAATTCGTGTAAATGCGTGTAAGTGCGTGTAAGTGAGTATAAGTACGTGTAAGTGTGTGTAAGTGCGTGTAAGTGCGTGTATGTGTGTGTAAGTGCATGTAAGTGCTCGTAAGCACGTGTAAGTGCGTGTAAGTGCGTGCAAGTGCGTGTAAGCTTGTGTAAGTGCGTACGAGTTTGTGTAAGTGCGTGTAAGTGCGTGTAAGTACATGTAAGTACGTGTAAGTGCGTGTAAGTTTGTGTAAGTGCGTGTAAATGCGTGTAAGTGCGTGTAAGTGCATGCAAGTGCCTGTAAGTGCTCGTATGTACGTATTAGTGCGTGTAAGTGCATGTTACTTTGTGCAAGTGCGTGCAAGTGTGTGTAAGTGCATGTAAGTGCGTGTAAGTGAGTGTAAGTGTGTATAAGTGCGTGTAAGTGCGTATAAGGTTGTGTAAGTTCGTGTAAGTGCGTGTAAGTACATGTAAGTGTGTGTAAGTGCGTATAAGTGCGGTTTAAGTTCGTGTAAGTACGTGTAAGTGTGTGTAAGTGCGTGTAAGTGCGTGTAAGTGCATGTAAGTGCGTGTAAGTGCGTGTAAGTGTGTATAAGTGCGTGTAAGTGCGCATAAGGTTATGTAAGTGCGTGTAAGTGCGTGTAAGTGTGTATAAGTGCGTGTAAGTGCGCATAAGGTTATGTAAGTGCGTGTAAGTGCGTGTAAGTGTGTATAAGTGCGTGTAAGTGCGCATAAGGTTATGTAAGTGCGTGTAAGTGCGTGTAAGTGTGTATAAGTGCGTGTAAGTGCGCATAAGGTTATGTAAGTGCGTGTAAGTGCGTGTAAGTGTGTATAAGTGCGTGTAAGTGCGTATAAGGTTGTGTAAGTTCGTGTAAGTGCGTGTAAGTACATGTAAGTGTGTGTAAGTGCGTATAAGTGCGGTTTAAGTTCGTGTAAGTACGTGTAAGTGTGTGTAAGTACGTGTCAGTGCGTGTGAGTGCGTGTAAGTGCGTGTAAGTGTAGTTTTAGTGCGTGTAGTTTTGTGTAAGTTCGTGTAAGTGCGTGTAAGTGCGTGTAAGTGCGTGTAAGTGCGTGTAAGTGCGTCTAAGTGCATCTAAGTGCGTGTAAGTTTATGCAAGTACGTGTAAGTGCGTCTAAGTGCATCTAAGTGCGTGTAAGTTTATGCAAGTACGTGTAAGTGCAGTTTAAGTTCGTGTAAGTGTGTGTAAGTGCGTGTAGGTGCGTATAAGTATGTGTAAGTGCGTGTAAGTGTGTGTAAGTGCGTTCAAGTATGTGTAAGTGCGTATAAGTACGTGTAAGTATGCGTACGTACGTGTAAGTACGTGTAAGTGCAAGAACGTGCGTGTAAGTAGGTGTACGTGCATGTAAGCACGTGTAAGTGCGTGTAAGTACGTGTAAGTGCGTGTAAGTACGTGTAAGTGCAAGAACGTGCGTGTAAGTAGGTGTACGTGCATGTAAGCACGTGTAAGTGCGTGTAAGTACGTGTAAGTGCGTGTAAGTGGGTGTAAGTGCGTGTAAGTGCAAGTAAGTACATGTAAGTATGTATAAGTGTGAATTAGTGCGTGTAAGTGCGTATAAGTGTGTGTAAGTGCGTGTAAGCATGTTTAAGTGCGTGTAAGTGCGTGTAAGTACGTGTACATTCGTGTAAGTGCGTGTAAGTGCGTGTAAGTGCGTGTAAGTGCGTTTAAGTGTATATAAGTGCGTATAAGTACGTGTAAGTGCATGTACGTGCAGGTTAAGTGTGTGTAATTTTGTGTAAGTTCGTTTAAGTGTGTGTAAGTACGTGTAAGTGTGTGTAAGTGCATGTAAGTGCGTGTAAGTGCGAGTAAGTGCATGTAGGTACGTGTAATTTTGTGTAAGTGCGTGTAAGTGCGTGTTAGTGCATGTAACTGTGTGTAAGTGCGTGTAAGTGTGTGTAAGTGCGTGTAAGTGCGTGTAAGTGCTTGTAAGTACGTGTAAGTGCATGTAAGTGCATCTAATTGCGTGTAAGTTTGTGCAAGTGCGTGTAAGTGTGTGTAAGTTTGTATAAGTGCGTGTAAGTGCATGTAAATGCGTGTAAGTGTGTGTAAGTGTGTGTAAGTGTGTGGAAGTACGTGTAAGTTTGTGTATTTGTGTCTAAGTGTGTGTAAGTACGTGTAAGTGCGTGTAAATGCGTGTAAGTACGTGTAAGTTCGTGTAAGTGCGTCTTAGTGCGTGTACATTCATGTAGGTGCGTGTAAGTACCTGTAAGTGCATGCAAGTGCGTGTAAGGTGCGTGTAAGTTTGTTGAAGTGTGTGTAAATGGGTGTAAGTGCGTGTAAGTGCATGTAAGTGCGTGTAAGTGCGTGTAAGTTTGTGTAAGTGTGTGAAAGTGCGTGTAAGTGTGCGTAAGTACATGTAAGTGCGTGTAAGTGCTTGTATGTGCGTGTAAGTGTGTGTAAGTGCATGTAAGTGCGTGTAATTTTGTGTAAGTGCATGCAAGTACGTGTAAGTGCATGTAAGTGCGTGTAAGTGCATGTAAGTACGCGTAAGTGTGTGTAAGTGCGTGTAAGTACGTATAAGTGCTTGTAAGTGTGTGTAAGTGCATGTCAGTGCGTGTATGTACGTGTAAGTGCGTGTAGGTGCGTGTAAGTGCGTGTTAGTGCGTGTAAGTACGTATAAGAGCGTGTAAGTGCATATAACTGCATGTAAGCATGGTTTAAGTTTGTGTACGTGAGTGTAAGTGTGTGTAGGTACGTGTATGTTTTCTTAAGTGCGTGTAAGTGCATGTAAGTATGTGTAAGTGCGTGTATGTGTGTGTCAGCACGTGTAAGTGTAGTTTAAGTTTGTGTAAGTGTGTATAAGTGTGTGTGCGTTTGTATAAGTGCGTGTAAGTACGTGTAAGTATGTGTAAGCACGTGTAAGTAGGTGTAAGTATAAGTAAGTGCATGTAAGTACGTGTAAGTGCATGTAAGCACGTGTAAGTACGTGTAAGCACGTGTAAGTACGTGTAAGTGGGTGTAAGTGCATGTAAGTATGTGTATGTGTGTGTAAGTGCGTGTAAGTATGTGTAAGTGCGTGTAAGTGCATGTAAGTACGTGTAAGTGCGTGTAAGTACGTGTAAGTACGTTTAAGTTCATGTAAGTGTGTGTAAGTACGTATAAGTGTATGTGTGTATACGTGCGTGTAATTGCGGTTTACGTTTGTGTAAGTGCGTGTAAGTGCGTGTAAGTGTGTGTCAGTGCGTGTAAGTGTGGTTTAAGTGTGTGTAATTTTGTGTAAGTTTGTGTAAGTGCGTTAAGTGCGTGTAAGTGTGTGTCAGTGCGTGTAAGTGTGGTTTAAGTGTGTGTAATTTTGTGTAAGTTTGTGTAAGTGCGTTAAGTGCGTGTAAGTGTGTAGAAGTATGTGTAAGTGCGTGTAAGTGCATGTAAGTGCATCTTAGTGCGTGTAGGTGTGTGTAAGTGCGTGTTAGTACGTGTAAGTATGTGTAAGTACGTGTAAGTGCGTGTAGGTACGTGTACTTTTATGTAAGTGTGTATAAGTGCGTGTTAGTGCGTGCAAGTGTGTATAAGTGTGTGTAAGTGCATGTAAGTGTGTGTAAGTGCGTGTAAGTGCGTATAAGTGCATCTAAGTGCACGTAAGTATGTGCAAGTGTGTGTGAGTGTGTGTAAGTTTGTGTAAGTGCGTGTAAGTGCGTGTAAGTACGTGTAAGTGCGTATAAGTGCGTGTAAGTGCGTCTAAGTATGTGTAAGTGTAGTTTAAGTTCGTGTAAGTGCGTGTAAGTACGTGTAAATTCGTGTACGTGCATGTAAGTGCGTGTAAGTACGTGTAAGTACGTGTAAGTATGTATAAGTATGTGTAAATGCAAGTAAGTGCATGTAAGTACGTATAAGTGCATGTAAGCACGTGTAAGTGAGTGTTAGTATGTGTAAGTGCGTGTAAGTGGGTGTAAGCTCGTGTAAGTGCAATTAAGTGTTTGTAAGTACGTGTATGTGCGTGTAAGTACGTGTAAGTGCGTGTAAGTGTGTATAAGTGCATGTAAGTGCATGTAAGTGCGTGTAAGTGCGTGTACGTACGTGTAAGTGCGTGTAAGTGCATGTAAGTGCGTGTCAGTGCGTATAAGTGTGGTTTAAGTGCGTGTATTTTTGTGTAAGTTCGTGTGAGTGCGTGTAAGTACGTGTAAGTGCGTCTAAGTGCGTGTAAGTGCGTATAAGTGTGGTTTAAGTGCGTGTATTTTTGTGTAAGTTCGTGTGAGTGCGTGTAAGTACGTGTAAGTGCGTCTAAGTGCGTGTAAGTGCGTGTAACTGCATGTAAGTGCGTGTAAGTGCGTGTAAGTGCGTATTAGTGCATGTAAGTGCGTGTAAGTGGATGTAAGTGGATATAGGTGCGCGTAGTTTTGTGTAAGTACTTGTAAGTGCGTGTTAGTGTGTATAAGTGCGTGTGTGTGTAAGTGCGTGTAAGTATGTGTAAGTGTGTGTAAGTACGTATAAGTGCGTGTAAGAGCGTCTAAGTGCGTGTACGTTCATGCAAGTGCGTGTAAGTGCGTGTAAGTTTGTACAAGTACGTGTAAGTGCATGTAAGTGCGCGTAAGTGCGTGTAAGTACATGTAAGTGCGTGTAAGTACATGTAAGTGGGTATAAGTACGTGCAACTGCGTGTAAGTGCTTGTAAGTTCGTGTAAGTACGTGTGAGTATGTGTACATTCGTGTAAGTGCGTGTAAGTGCGTGTAAGTACGTGTAAGCGCGTGTAAGTTTGTTTAAGTGCGTGTAAGTACGTGTAAGTACTTGTAAGTGCGTGTAAGTGCGTTTTAGTGCGTGTAAGTGCGTGTAAGTGTGTGTAAGTGCGTGTAATTGCATATAAGAGCGTGTAAGTGTGTGTAAGTGTGTATAAGTGCTCGTAAGTATGTGTAAGTGCGTGTAAGTGTGTGTAAGTTTGTGTAAGTACGTGTAAGTGTTTGTAAGTACGTGTAAGTGCATGTAAGTGCGTGTAAGTGCGTGTAAGTACGTGTAAGTGCGTGTAAATGTATGTAAGTGTGTGTAAGTGCGTGTAAGTGCATGCAGGTGCGTGTAAGTGTGTATAAGTGCACGTAAGTTCGTATAGGTGCGTGTAAGTACGTGTAAGTGCGTATAAGCATGTGTAAGTGCATGTAAGTGCGTGTATATGGATGTAAGTTCGTGTAAGAGCAGGTAAGTGTGTGTAAGTACGTGTAAGTGTGTGTAAATGTGTGTAAGTTTGTGTAAGTGCGTATAAGTGTGTGTAAGTGTGTGTAAGTTTGTGTAAGTGTGTGTAAGTGCGTGTAAGTGTGTGTAACTACGTGTAAGTGTGTGTAAGTGCGTGTAAGTATGTGTAAGTGCGTGTAAGGGCGTGTAAGTATGTATAAGTGTGTGTAAGTACTCATAAGTATATGTAGTGGTGTGGTAGTGCGTGTAAGTTTGTGTAAGTACGTGTAAGTGTGTGTAAGTGCGTGTAAGTGCGTGTAAGTGCATGTAAGTGCGTGTAAGTGTGTGTAAGTGCGTGTACATGCGTGTAAGTGTGTGTAAGTGCGTGTAAGTGCATGTAGGTGTGTGTAAGTGTGTGTAAGTGCACGTAGTTTTGTGTAGGTGCGGGTAAGTATGTGTAAGTGCGTGTAAGTACGTGTAAGTGTGTGTAAGTGCGTGTAAGTGCATGTAAATGGATGTAAGTTTGTGTAAGAGCGTGTAAGTACGTGTATGTGCGTGTAAGTGTGTGTAAGTGCGTGTAAGTGCATGTAAATGGATGTAAGTTTGTGTAAGAGCGTGTAAGTACGTGTATGTGCGTGTAAGTGTGTGTAAGTGTGTGTAAGTGCGTGAAAGTGCGTGTAAGTGTATGTAAGTGCGTGTAAGTGCATGTAAGTGCGTGTAAGTGCGTGTAAGTGTGTGTAAGTGTGTGTAAGTACGTGTAAGTGCATGTAAGTACGTGTCAGTGCGTGTAAGTGGGTGTAAGTGCGTGTAAGTGCAAGTAAGTGCGTGTAAATGTGTGTAAGTGCGTGTAAGTGCGTGTAAGTGTGTGTAAGTACGTGGAAGTGCGTGTAAGTGCGTGTAAGTGCGTGTAAGTACGTGTAAGTTCGTGTTGTTATAAGCTATGATCGTGAATGTCACAAAACAGATGCGAGAAAGCGCAGAACCAATTGCAGAATCAGTGAAGATCAACACAGGCTCACGCAGCCAGATCTACACACTGCAATGAGAGAGAGGAAGGAAGTCTATTTCATAAACTCCATGTACTGCGTACAGAGCACCTACAATCTAGGTAGACTAGAATAAAACAAAAGAGGAGATTGAGCCAGGCTAAGTACCTCGCTTGTCTTCGTTGCTACTGGTCTCGCTCTGCTGAACAGTGGTGCCGTCCGCAGCTGCCGTCTTCAAAACTGCCGGCTTTGCTCGGCTGTTGTTTGGGTATTGTTTGGATGTTTTCGCTTCCGGTAGATGACCACCACTTGAACGTGGTGTTGACTCTCAAATGTTCTCCCTGGTTCCTCTGTGTATATATTCATTAGTCGTCGGCCGTAGATCGTCCATCGGACGGTGGCTGTATCATCAACTACTCGATAGATATCGATCGGTTATGCTCCCCCCCTGATGTCCAATTCCTGCCGTTACTCTTCTTTATGCGGACGGACAGTCCGGTCACTTGTGGCTCAACTTCTGCCGAGTGTGCCACGTCGGCCTCCTGCTTAGGTACCACCCAAGCTTCCGCAACACCGAACCACTTGAAGTAAGTACACAATAATCCACTGGATATATGTCACGCGTCATCACTACACTTATCAAAATACAGGTACATCAGTGGGCAGGGGAGGCACGGCAATGTCCTCTCTCCTGACCCCGGGCACGGGTAGTCGATAGGGTAGAGTAGGTCACGGAGGGGCAGGGGAGAGGTGTCAGTACCTCNCCGAGTGTGCCACGTCGGCCTCCTGCTTAGGTACCACCCAAGCTTCCGCAACACCGAACCACTTGAAGTAAGTACACAATAATCCACTGGATATATGTCACGCGTCATCACTACACTTATCGAAATACAGGTACATCAGTGGGCAGGGGAGGCACGGCAATGTCCTCTCTCCTGACCCCGGGCACGGGTAGTCGATAGGGTAGAGTAGGTCACGGAGGGGCAGGGGAGAGGTGTCAGTACCTCTTCCCTGCCTCTTTGTGGTTTTTGCCTTTTTTGTGAAACTCATTTCCAACAATCCCCCCTGTGAGTTTCAAGCCGAAGAAAAAAACAAAAAAAAAAAACTACTGCTCCGCCTTCTTGTGTGGTTTGTTCGTTCCACGCTCTGTTGTCCCTCAGCCTCTCATCCACGGTCTCATCTTTATAGTTGAGTGAGCCGGGTCACAGAAACCTATTCGCTCACATTCCCTCACATCTTTATGTATGGTTTGCTTTGAGACGAAAGTGTGTATAAGTTCGTGTAAGTGCATCTAAGTACGTGTAAGTTCGTTTAAGTGCGTGTAGGTGCGTGTACGTGTGTGTAAGTGTGTAAGTGCATGTAAGTGCGTGTTAGTACGTGTAAGTTTGTGTAAGTGCGTGTAAGTTCGTATAAGTGCGTGTAAGTTTGTGTAAGTGCGTGTAGGCATGTATAAGTGTGAGTTCATATGTGTAAGTGCGTGTAAGTACGTGTAAGTACGTGTAAGTGTATGTAAGTGCGTGTAAGTTTATGTAAGTGCGTGTAAGTGCGTATAAGTGCGTGTAAGTGTATACAAGTGCGTTTAAGTATGTGTTAGTGCGTGTAAGTGCGTGTAAGTGCGTGTAAGTACGTGTAAGTGTATGTAAGTGCATGTAAGTTTGTGTAAGTGCGCGTAAGTTTGTGTAAGTGCTTGTAACTGTGTGCAAGTACGTGTAAGTGCGTGTAAGTGCGTGCATGTGCATGTAAGTGCGTGTAAGTGTGTGTAAGTACAAGTAAGTGTGTGTAACTACGTGTAATTGCGAGTAAGTGCGTGTAAGTGCATGAAAGCATGTGTAAGTACGTGGAAGTGCGTATAAGTATGTGTACATTCGTGCAAGTGTGTGTAAATGCATGTAAGTACGTCTAAGTGTGTGTAAGTGTGTGTAAGTGAGTATAAGTGCAGTTTAAAATGGTATAAGTGCGTGTAAGTGCGTGTAAGTGTGTGTAAGTATGTGTAAGTGCGTGTAAATGTGTATAAGTGCGTGTAAGTGTGTGTAGGTGCGTGTAACTTCGTGTAAGTGCGTGTAAGTACGTGTAAGTATGTGTAAGTACGTATAAGTGCGTGTAAGTGCGTGTAAGTGTGTGTAAGTATGTGTAAGTGCGTGTAAATGTGTATAAGTGCGTGTAAGTGTGTGTAGGTGCGTGTAACTTCGTGTAAGTGCGTGTAAGTACGTGTAAGTATGTGTAAGTACGTATAAGTGCGTGCAAGTGCGTGAAAGTGCATGCAAGTGCGTGAAAGTGTGTGTAAGTGTGTGTAAGTGTGTGTAAGTGCATGTAAGTACGTGTAAGTGCTTGTAAGCACGTGTAAGTACGTGTAAGTGTGTGTAAGTGCGTGTAAGTTCGTGTAAGTATGTGTGAGTGCGTGTAAGTGCATGTAAATACATGTAAGTGCATGTAAGCACGTGTAAGTGCGTGTCAGTATGTGTAAGTGCGTGTAAGTGCGTGTAAATGAGTGTAAGTGCGTATAAGTGCGTTTAAGTGCATGTAGGTGCGTGTAAGTGCGCGTATGTTTGTGTAGGTGCGTGTAAGTACGTGTAACTGCGTGTAAGTGTGTGTAAGTGCGTGTAAGTACGTGTAAGTGCATGTAAGTGCTTGTCAGTGCGTGTAAGTACGTATAAGTGCGTGTAGGTTCGTGTAAGTGCATGTTAGTGCGTGTAAGTGCGTGTACGTATGTGTAAGTGTGTGTAATTGCATGTCAGTGCGTGTAAGTGCGTGTAAGTGCGTGTATGTATGTATAAGTGCGTGTAAGTGTGTGTAAGTACGTCTAAGTATGTGTAAGTGCGTGTAAGCGTGTCTAAGTGTGTGTAATTGCGTATAATTGCGTATAAGTGTGTGTAAGTACGTGTAAGTTCGTGTAAGTGTATGCAAGTGTGTGTAAGTGCGTGTAAGTTCGTGTAAGTGTGTGTAAGTGCGTGTAAGTGTGTGTAAGTACGTGTAAGTGCGTGTAAATACGTGTAAGTGTGTGTAAGTGCATGTAAGTGCGTGTAAGTGCGTGTAAGTGCCTGTAAGTACGTATAAGTGCGTGTAAGTGCGTGTAAGTGTGTGTAAGTGCATGTAAGTGCATGTAAGTGCGTGTAAGTGCGTGTAAGTTCGTGTAAGTTTATGTAAGTGCGTGTAAGTGCGTGTAAGTGCATATAAGAGCGTGTAAGTGTGTGTTAATGTGTTTAAGTGTTGTTTAAGTTTGTGGAAGTGCGTGTAAGTGCATGTAAGTGGGTGTAAGTGTGTGTAAGTGCGTGTAAGTATGGTTACCGGATGTTATCTTGTATAAGTTCGTGTAAATGTGTGTAAGTGTGCGTAAGTGCGTATAAGTGCATGGAAGTGCGTGTAAGTGTGTGTAAGTGCGTGTAAGTACGTGTAAGTGTGTCTAAGTGCATGTAAGTGTGTGTAAGTGCGTATAAGTGTGTGTAAGTACGTAAAAAAGCGTGTTAGTGTGTGTAAGTGTGTGCAAGTGCGTATAAGTGCGTGTGTTATACCCTTTTTCGCTTTCGGCCGGAATCGGGGTCTGACAGTATGCGAGGATCAGCTCCGCAAATATTCGCTCCCTCTGAGCTATTCCCACACTTCGTTCCTCCAATCTTACTCTATTCCGAACCTACTCTACGCACAACAACGTTCAATGAATGGTCCGCCGGATAGTTCCTCGAGCGGGTCCTCAACGGCCCTTCGACGAATTATTCGCCGG
>SZWC01007397.1:111256-124589 GCA_023375785.1 Penium margaritaceum | reverse complement strand
CCGCAAAATCGATGATGGCTCAATCAACGGAAGCTTGCGTTTGCGCTTTGTCCGCAACGAACGGGCAGGAGCTAAGGCGGGTATTGGGGAGCTGGCTGTGTATGGAGCATGCGTGAGGGAAAAGGGAAAGATAGTGTTGCGGGGGGGGGGAGGAGGACAACGCTTGACAGGCCACGTAACAGATGTCCGCAGGTGCGACGATGGCCGATATGTCCGTGGTGTGTGTCGGCCGGAGACAGACGCCAATTGCGTCTCTGTTCCTCTCTCTCTCTCGAGACGCGCCAGCGGGCGTGGGGGAGTTTTGTCGCGGAGCGGACGCGGTCGGCGGTGAGAGCGGCCACGTGGACGAAAGGGTGAAGTTATGTTTTCCTTCGAAAGGCCTTCCTGGACCGTTGGCGATGTGGGAGGCAGACGTGCGGACAAATGCGGCTTCTGGCGGCGCGAGCCGCAACGCGCGAGCGCACAGTACCAGCGGTCCTGTTTTTTCCTTGTCCTGGCGAGCGGAAGTGCCAGCGCTGCAATGCAAGGCCCGCGATTTCTTCCGGACGATGTCTGAAGATGCCGTTGGTGCGGGTTAAATGAGGTATGGGGGGAGGGGAGAGCGCGAAGAGGGATCGGGCAATGAAGCTGGGGAGGAAAGATCGGAGAAGCGAAATAACTGAGTCGAAAGAGGCTGGCTGGGATGGAGGGAGGGGAAAAAATGAGGGGCAGAGGAGGATTGCTGCGCAGAGGCGGAAGAGAGGGTGATGGTTGAGGAAGATGGATTTTTGCTGCGGACGTGTGTCTTCTGTCCGCGTTGACTGGGGAGGGTGGAAGGGAGAGGAACGAAAGTGACTGCGGACGGAATAGGGTTTGTGCCGGTCAGACGCCTTTGTTTTCGCTGCGATGATGCTGCTGCTGCTGAGGTTGTCCGTGTTGCTGTAGCGCGATGGAGTTGGCGGTAACTGCGGCTTGGCCCGAGACGCTTGGGCAATGTGGCCACATCGAAGTCGGGAGGAAGGCTGTGGAGGCGATGCTCTTTCCGCCACTGGAGGAGTTTGGTGCCGCAGACCGCACCGTAGAAGGGACGGTGACTGGCTGCTGGCCGCCGCGCTTGGTCCTCGAAATGCGCCCCTTGCGTGAAAGCCGGTCAGGGAAGGGGAAAACGAACGTGGCGCGTTTGTTGGTTGCGAGGGGAGATTGTGTCGCGCGGATGGGCTAATCGGGTTGCAAATTCGACGAGCAGGCCGGGGGAGGAGTGCTGCATCCTCCGTGCTGCATCCTCCGTGCATGGGGCAGGAGGGTGGGGGGGAGGGCGGGGGGCGGGGCCTGTGGAGAGTGCAACTTGCACCCACGCTGGCAAACGGGGGAAACCATCTCAGCGCGATCTCCTAGGCCTGTACTCTAGGCCCTGGAGTACCCGCCGTTTGTCCTTTTGCGGGAGACGACGTGGCACGTTTACTGCGGACCTCTCGCGCAAAGGCAGCCTGTCCCTTCGTCCCCACGCCGCGCACAAAGGCAACGTGGTCTCTGCGCCGTTCATCTCACACCGCCGACATCCGCCCCGGGCGTTTGGGGCCGGGGGCGTGACCCAGGAGGGGAGTGTCCGCGTTATCTTCCATCTTGGACCCAGCAGCCTGCGCTTGGTTGTCCACCTGTCTACGAGAATAGCCCTCGCCGGACAGCATGCCAGCTGCGTTGGAGACCGGACGTCATGACCTCCGGCGGCGCTTATCACTGCCGTATCGAACGGGCCGCGCCAACGCGCCGCTCAACGACCGCGGTTCGTAGATTAAGATTCCTTGCTGGAGGGGGGATGCCTTACCAGCTGCTTTGTGCGGGGGATCGGGACGCGATGATTCTCGATCCCTTGCAGCGGCTCGATAACTCCAGTGAATTTACGAATGATGGGATTACGATACAAATTTGTTTCGTCCTCAAGAGTGCTACTTGCGATCGAAAGTGGTCAACAGAGAGTGCAAACTAACAGTACTTCTTCGCTGTTCCACTCCGATGAAAGGTTATAAACCCGAAACGGTTTCAAGGTTACGGCCTATTTCAGTTTCCGCCGTTCTATGATACATTGAACGGGCCGCAGAAGCGAGTGGAACAATGCCCCTCGAACTTTTACCTCAAGGGGTTATCAAATTTTTAGCAAAAGTAGAGCGTTCCCACAACAAACATCATGAAAAGCGTTCAAAACGCATCGAACGGACGTCCAGTCTCGAGTCATTCATTTCAATCCGAGTTTAGTCTGAAGCCTCCAGGTGCAGAGCATACAAGAGGACAGGCGGAAGCATCGACCAGCAGCCGTCAGTCAAGACAGTAGCAAACGATAAGCTATCGCGCATGCAAACAGACGAACGGAAACCGGGAGTGCTGAACAGCGGTGCACATTGTATATTCTGTGGAATGACAACAGGAAAAAAATTATGTGACTGCTTTGTCTGATCCCAGCTTTGATGGTCAGTCACTCCCGCCTCCCCTCGTTCATCCAGGATGTTGCTGCAGGTCCTCTTCCACCAAAATATTTGATAATATAACATCCATCATCCTGGATTCCTGCATGTGACCAGTTGATGCCTACAGTGACACTCTAGTTAACAAGTGATTAATCTTCTCGACTATAACAAAATAATTCTTGTGGAATTCAACTGAAATTTTTTTATCTCTTGAGATTCCTAATCACTTTCAACGAAACAAATCCCTGAGGACATATAATAGACAAAAAATAAGTCGTTTTGTACTACATGAGGATTGCAAACACGTCATTCAAAGAAAAAAAATGTTTCATCACAAATACTACCGGCGCTAAAACAATGTGGTGTACGCAATTGATTCATTGTCAAGATCCAGTCCTACCCCACATCGTATTGAGACAAGTTAAAAGTGGAGATGACTGCTTGGCCTTAAAAAACAGCCCCCATCTTTTTTCCAATGATGGGTTGTTCACTTTTCTTTGTCGCAAAAGCGGTATACCTTAGTGTCTCTTATATTCACCTGCTTTTGAAAACCCAATTAATTGATAATTACATTCGACTATAATTTTGAGTTCTGTAGTTTTGGGCCTGATTCGTCCAAAGCACTTGTATTGTTTTGGTCGAACTGTCAGGTCATGTCCTCGCTTCGCCCTCGGTTGTAGTAACTTGAAATTTTGAGGGTTCGAGAGCTACTTCCGGCCTTGCACCTCACATCGCACCTTTTCTTCACTACTCACGTCACAGGTTTTTTCGCAAGTTCTGTCGCAGGTCGCATCGTGCGACGTTCGCGTGCAAGTCCATGGTGGGCTGCGCGCGGATCGTGGAAATCTCCCGTCGCGCCTGTAGTCCATAGAGGCTTACGCGCGGTACATGAAACTGTGCAGAGGAATATGATTTTTGTAATTTTAGGTTCGATTCGTCCATACGAGCAGAATTGTTTAGGTGCTTGAATGGTCGAAGGAAAAAAACTATTCTAGTCGAACGTAAGAGACACTGCGGTATGTGGTCAGCTGAATTCACAATAGCGATTCTTGACAGTAAGGGCGCACACCAAATGGCCAAAACCGCGGTCTGTAACCACGGTTCCGGTCCATGTTATGGAACCGCGGTTCCATTTTGACGTGTCAGAACCGAGATGGAACCGCGGTTCTATACATCAGCGGCGTGGGGGGGGTGGGGGGGGGATGGCGAGGGAACCGAGTCGACCCCCGACTACGCCAAACTGCCACCATCGCCAACCTGCCATTTGGCCGGCCTACATGTCAGCCAAACGTGTCTACCGCACGTAGACTGTGCGTGCATAATGCACACACTTCGCGTGCATCGTATATACACAGTGAGCATAATCATATGCTCTGGCAGTGCCATAGCATTTTAACATGACCTGGCCTCAAATAGACGTCCAAGGCTATCCGAGCCATGCCATGACGCGGCCATCGCATTACCTCCAATGCCATCCGATGTAATGCGTTGGCATCTGAGGTAATGCCTTGGATTGCCATCCGACGGATGGCAATCCGACGATGGCCACCGGTTACTCGCCTGATCGCCGGGCAACCGATCATCCCTCATCCACAAATGATTGGCATGCTGGCACGCAATGGTTCGTTGCGACCCCGCCCACCCTCGATTTGGCGGCCTGATCGTCGCTGTTGATTAAGCTTCCTCGTGGTGTGATGGCGACCGATTGCCCTCCTGTTCACCTTCGCTACTAGAGGCACCAGTAGCAACGTTGGACAGTATGAGTCTGAGCAGCAATACTGTTGCACCAGACTCAATTTTAGGTGAAAGTACAGTGCGATACCCATCCGATCCGGTTCAGACTTGGACCTGCAGTGTGGGCGGGTTCGAGTCCGAAACCGCAGACCAGACTGAGGGACCCACCGAGCTCATCATGCTCTCGCGCGATGCGAGCTTCCGAGCTTAGCACTTGGCGAGGATTCCTTGTCGAGGAACTGACAATTGGTACCAAAAGCACTAGCAACTGCCTCGGATAGAGGCTTGACCTATCGCAGCAAGACTCTCACTCAAGATGTCTCTCCGACGTTCTCCGTACGCTGCTATCGGCACCCAACAAACAACCGACTCCTCCCTTGCAAATCCTACCGAGCAAGGACGAAACGAGTCCACGAAGCCTGTCACTAAAGAGGATGCCCGTAAGAAGCGAGCGAATGTGATACCGCAGGTTTTTGAGTATGTTGTCATCGACAAAGAACCACGTGGGGCATGCACCCTATGCCCTCGAAAGAAGAATAGTCTGAAGGGGACCTATGCCATGAACCAGAGGGCTTCTAGCGGCATGTGGAAGCATTTGAGAAAGGACCAAAATTAGAGGCGGAAGGACTTGAAGACGCTGGAGGCGGCGCAGAAGCTAGTGAACACAATCATCACCGCCATGACCACGGCGAACATCGTGGACGGCTCCAACTCCGTCTTGGCTCGGACTTGTGCCAGCGTCGGTATCGTTTTCAACAGGAAGTGTTTTCTCAGTTGTGTATGGAAGCATGTCATGGAAACAAAATTGTCTTTCATGTCCATGGAGTCTCAGTGTCCGAAGCGTACTCTCTTGCGCTGCAACCCGCTGGCCGCATGATCCTCGCGCCTCATTGGGCTTGGTGCTACCGCATTTCGCAAGTGTCTCATGACCACGATTGTAGATCTACATAGCGGCATCTCATTCACAACCGATGGTTGGCAGTCACATGCGAATGTGAAGTTTCTGGGAGTGATAGCACATTGGATCTCAGATTGGGAGAGGGAGAGCATCGCCATTGCTTTTCCATCACTCAGTGACAGCACCACTGTCGAGAACGTGTTGAAGCTCTTTTTTCAGGCATTGCGAGAGTAGGGCTTGTGGGACAAGCTGTATGCCTTAATTTTTCATAATGACTGTGAATTATTCGATGGTGGGCAACTTTATCGTGCTGCAGATTAAGAATTTTGATAGAGCAGGTCACTTTTGATGCATGGGCCATTCGATGAACCTTGCTATTCAAGATCTGCTTCATAAGAGCTCGCTACAGGAGCACTTGTGGACAGCACGCAACATCTGCACCTTCGTGACGTGCGGCGCAAAGCAGGAGGCGTCGCTTGAGGCTGCCAATGTACAGTACCTACAGCTGCATGTGGACACCCCGACAAGGTGTAACAACACTCTTGACATGTGCACCAGGGTGGTGCACATCGAGGGTGTGTTCAAAATGTGGCTGACACTGAAAGCCCCGCAGCTGAAGCTGAGTGGGAATGGCTGGGAACTTCTGGCCCTAGTCACTGCCATCCCAAAGCCATTCAAAGGGTTCACATATGAGATCAGCGGCCAACAGTACCCGAAACTGTCCCTCGTGATCCCGTTCTTCATGGTGATTCTCGGCAAGATGCACCAGTGGCAAGTGAAAGCGGGGGTCGCCCAGAAGAAGGTGCAACAGAAGAAGGAGCCCGACGCAACCGAGCAACTTCTCATGGAGCTTGAGCCCTGCTTCAAGGCGGTGGTGGAGAAAGTGCGTTGGTGCTATGCTGCATTGGTGAAATGGTCCTGGGTGTAGGTGCAATGGTGCAATGGTGCAATGGTGTAGGTGTAGGTGTAATGGTTTAGTGGTGTAGGTGCAAACGTAGGTGCAATGGTGCCGGTGTAGGTGCAATGATGCAGGTGCATGTGCAATGGTGCAAGTGCAGGTGGAGGTGCAATGGTGCAATGGTGCCCGGTGCAGGTGCAATGGTGCGGGTGCAGGTGTAGGTGCAATGGTGTAGGTGCAGGTGCAATGGTTTCGTGGTGCAGGTGCAGGTGTAGGTGCAATGGTGCCGGTGTAGGTGCAATGATGCAAATGCATGTGCAATTGTGCAAGTGTATGTGGAGGTGCAAGTGCAGGTGCAGGTACAATGGTGCATGTACACGTGCTATGGTGCAATGGTGTAGTTGCAATGGTGCGATGGTGTAGGTGCATGTGCACGTACAACTGCATATGCAATTGTGCAATGGTGAAAGTGCATGTGTAGGTGCAGGTGCAATGGCGTATGTGTAGGTGGAATGGTGCATGTGTAGGTGCAGGTGCGGGTACAATGGTGTGGGTGTAGGTGCAAGTGTAATGGTGCAATGGTTCAGGTGAAGGTGCAATGGTGCATGTGCAGGTGCAATGGTGCACGTGTGGGTGCAATGGTGCAATGGTACAAGATGAGGTGCAGGTGCAATGGTGCAATGGTTTGATGATTTTATGTTATGCATATGCACCTGCAATGGTTTGATGCTTTAATGACTCCCTTGAGGTTGAGGTTGAAGACAGGAAGAAGGATGGCTGTCTCGGTCGTCGAGGTAGTATTCTCTACTTCTTTTACGATGATGCTATCAGATTCCCGACGTTTGCACTCATCGTCGTTATCCTGCTTGCTGTGCCGGCTACCAACACTCCGAGTGAGCGCATGTTCAGTCTTCGTGGGCATTTCGTCACATAAATCTGTCCCTCTCTTACACACATGACTGTGCATGATGTGCTAACCATGAAGACTTGGATCAATGATCCCATGCTTGTTGACTTTGCAGTTTCTCCCAATGGCACACCTGCTCTGGAATTGCAGGAAGTGGAAAACACGGAGAAGGAAAGGCGACGAGCAACATGGTGTCACGCGATGTACAACCCGACTACGACGGCATTGGTAGTAGAGGAAGGCAGCAGCAGCAATGAGGAGGATGAGGAGGAGGGAGATGGTGGTGGGGATGACCTCAACGAAGTCTTGGATGACAACGATGAAGACGACGATGGCAAGGGAGGCGCTACATCTGACGGAATGCATAACTGTAGTCTTAATGGCAATGATGATGTCGTAGAGATGTCGTAGGAGTAGGTCTCCTTAGGTCTAGAAACATGTACCATTGCATTATGACTGTTCGTCATTGAAGACAATCGTTTGCATGATTTTGTGGTAGATGGACAGTGGGTAGGGGGAGAAGGGTGGGGTCGCCATGGCCCTGTCCCTGTCAATAATTTCAGTTGGTTCATCTCTATCCACTGCTGCGTTTATACTCAACAATTACATAAAATAGGTTTGAATTTCATCACTCTCTTTTCACTATGTTGTCAACGCCTTGTTCATGGTTCTTGTACATTGATGATGCTTGAACGAATGAAGTCAACCATCACACACGAGCAACATTGATGAATGCATTCAACTTAGGTAAACTGAACAATTGCCCAGGAACATGGCAAGGACAAAGCATGGGCCATATACAACAATAACATATTACATGACAAAAACACTGTCCATGTGGTAGTGGTTAAAACCTCGAGTGTAGTTATCCTTGAGCCGTGAAGTTCTGAAAATCTGGCGCACATAGATTCGCGATGCTTTGGTCAAAGGAACCGCAAAACAACCTTTCAAGGAACCGCGAGTGTACAGTGGTAGGAACCGCGAATATGAAGAACCGCGGTTCTTGTCTAGGAGCAGCGGTTCCTGTGCTAGGGCGATGCCGGACTCGCGATATGTTGTTAACACTGCAGTTCTGGCATGGTGTGCACCCTTACTTGATAGGGTTCGGCCATGATATACCCAGTTTTCGGAACTTTACAGCTGATATACCAATGTCGCGAAAAAAAACGCATACGACAACGCCGCACAAAAAACAATGCGTATGCCAATGTCGCACAGGAAATAACGCATATGAAAATGGCGTACGTAAAACAACGCATATGCCAACGTCACATAGAAAATACCCGAGGAACCCATAAGCGCTAAAAACAATGTCATGCTCCCGCCACATACTATGTAGCATTGATGCATGACATGATTGTTGTCATTCACTATGTCTTAGACGAATGCACCATTGCACTTCTCTCCATGTCAGGTCCAAAACACATGTTGTGACCCAGAATGAAAAAAGGGGTGGGCGCCTGGTTGATTGTGTTGCAGAGGCTGGGCGGATGGTTGCTTTTGTAACGTAAGGTGGGCGGATGGTTGCTTTTCTTCCGAACCACGGGTGGATCGTTACTTTTCTTCCAAACGATGTGCGGATGAGAGTCACACTTTGTGTTTTATGGGTATATGAGCTATTTCACCCTACTCTTGATATTGGTGTCGTTTGGCCTCAACATAAAGTAGGCATTAGCATGCGTTTTGATCGTGTAGGAACATGTGCTTTTGAAACGGGCGCCTTTCCTCATGACATGTTTTTTCTTATCACTCGATGTCACTAAGTTTCACAAGTAGCACATATTGGGTATGTTTTTCCATTACTGTATATCCCCAAAGTTGGAACTAGAGTAACCATCCATCCGTCAACCAAAAAATTGCACATGTTTTTCATATGAAAGAAAAATGCCCCTCTATGACTACGAAGAAAGAAATAAAAAATCTCATCGTGGCACAGAGCTTCAACATTTTCACATCAATACCCTTTCTAAAAAGATCACTGCCACTCAATTGAGGGTTTTTTTGTGGTGTAGTGGACAATTGTAAGGAGTTTTCATGGGTTGTCAACACATGCCTTTAAAGGGAACGTGCTCACCCAAAAAAAATGATACAACGACGTACACGAGTTCCCAAACTGCGCGCATGGGCATGCTTGTTGTTCCATTAATGACCAGCTACGATCGGCGGGCTAGAGGAGGTCAACGAGGGCTATTTAAGGTGTCGATCAGGGCCTAAGGGGGCGCGCGAGCCCTAGCAAGGCCTCGCGCATGCTGGAGAAGCTTGGGACGGAGCGTCACCGACGAAGGAAGGCCCCACGCCTCTCCAAGGACCTCCCAAGGTGCCCAAACCGCAACTCCAGATGGGCACAGGGTTGGGGGGGGGGGGNGAGGAGGTCAACGAGGGCTATTTAAGGTGTCGATCAGGGCCTAAGGGGGCGCGCGAGCCCTAGCAAGGCCTCGCGCATGCTGGAGAAGCTTGGGACGGAGCGTCACCGACGAAGGAAGGCCCCACGCCTCTCCAAGGACCTCCCAAGGTGCCCAAACCGCAACTCCAGATGGGCACAGGGTTGGGGGGGGGGGGATCACTCTTACAGGGTCCCAGGATGTCTTAAAAGGCTTTCCTATAGAGCCTATGGCTCTCGGCAGAAAACTGGGCCCAAATTGGGCACAACGAATTGCTGCCAAAATTTACCCGATCCTCCCTAGCGTGGCTAGGCAAACAACAGGAACCATCTTCCGAGCACCATGAGTGAGGTAGCTGGAACAAATGGAGGTGCCGGCAGCGCCGGAAATCCCGGAGGTAGCGGTGGTGAGGGCAATGCTCCTAACGTCACCCTTACCGTTGCTGCCATGGCACAGTTAAGACTGGGCCAGAAAGAACTCTCACTTCCGTAGCTTGGAACGAGGGACTATCTTGCATGGCAAAAATTTTCCTATCATGGGCGGTGGATCATGGATTGGAAGAGCATTACATCTGCGCACCTCCAGACACAACAATGGACCTCATGCTATTGCGAGCATTCAGCACATTAACACGTGCACTGCCTGATCCACAAGCAACCGCCCTGCACCATTTCGGCTTTGGCGGCAGGGGCGAGGATCCCTCCTGTCCACAAAATGGTGCAGCACGACCGCATGAGGCTTGGCATCACCTATCCACGCGCCAAGAAGAGCATGGCATGACCCTTGTAGTGATGCTCAGAGATTGCATTTGCAATCTCTACCCTAAACCAGGCACACCAGTTGCTGAGTTTTGGGATGAAGTCATGAATATTTGTCGTCAAATGTTGGATCTGGGTGCATCGTTCTTTATCCTTGAGTGGCTGGACGTGGTGCTGCTCCACCTCGGCGAGTAGTACAAGGATTTTTGGCGTGACCTAGTCTGTCGCCATCCAGTCGCTGAGATTGAGCTCATCGACCTCGCCTTCGTCTTTGAAGAGCTGTGCAACTACGAAAATACACTGAAGGACGAGGCTCGCGATACAACAGCTGCTCCACCAACAACTTATACACACCAGGGATCCTCCTCCGCTGCGGCTCCGGCAAGCCTGACTTCATTCAACTCCCTTGGTGGATCCTCCACTGGGGGTCGTGGCTCGTCTGGTGGCAGTGGTCGCGGTCGTGGACGCGGTCATGGTAACTAGAGGTGCAACTACTGCAACCAGACTGGGCACTTCTGGCGCAGGTGCCCTTTCCTCCGGCGGTAGACGATGGAGAAACAGTAGCAGCAGCAGTAGACACAACAACAGTAGAGGCAGACACAACAACAGCACAGGTAGGTACAGCAGCATCATCAGCCAGTGCAGCAGTTCCCTACGATGAAGAAATTTGGTGGACATGGACCACCTGGGCTGCACCCCTACCATCTCGTAGCAGCAGCTACCTCTGGATTGGCGCCTTAGTATCAGCTTCAACCACAGCTGTTGTAGCAGATGATGCTATATCCTGGGCCATATGGGCTGCCCATGCACTACGTGCCACCGTTCGCTATGGTTCCGGTGTCGGTCTTAGGGTGGGTCCAGCGCGTGTACGACGACATGGAAACTCCGCACACTTCTGACATGCAGGAGGCTACGCCCACCACTCTCCCTCCAGAGACCACTGTAGCTTCCCAGCCAGGTCCGTGCCTTGGGTACAAGCACATCACCACATCATACATCTTGCCCATGCAAGAGTGGTTGTTTGACACAGCAGCGTCACATCACATGTCACCTCATCATGAGTTGTTTGTGTCTCTGTATGCCACTCATGATGTGGAAGGTGTGAGGATGGGCTCAGGGGAGGTGTTGAGGGTTGAGGACATTGGGACTATTGCATTGCAAGCACCTGGAGGGGTGATGTGGCTGACTGGGGTTTTGTATGTCCCTCGGGTGAAGGTGAACCTGTTTTCATGGGGGTAGTTGGATTGCTAATTGGGCATGTCAACACTGACGCAAGTAGAAAAATGCATGCTATTTTATTCACATGGTGCATTGGTGGCCAATGGACCCTTGCATGCCGACATGCTATACCGCTTAACCATGTTCCCTACATTGACCTCCAACCATGCACAGACCCACATAATGACCAAAACAGACCCAAAGCACACTGAGCTCATCCATAGAAGACTGGCCCACATCAACATAGGACTGGTCACCGATCTTTTGAAACACCAACGTGCACATGTACTGAGCCCAGACGACTGCCCACACGGCCTCAAGGCATCTGCCTGTCTGGACTGTCAGGAAGGAAAGGCACACCGATAGAGTTTTCCTGTATCACAACATGTCAGCAAGGTACCCCTCTAGCTGGTGCATGCTGACTTAACTGGACCCATGCCGGTCTCCTCTGTCCAGTACGCATCATTATACATTCTATCACTGATAGATTCCTACAATCGTTTTCGCTGGGCTTTCCTGCTCAGAACCAAAGCGGATGCACAACAGGCAATCATGGAGTGGATTCCTCTTGCTGAGCGACAGATTGGGCGCTCTCTACGCATCCTCCGTGCAGACAGGGGTGGAGAATTTATAGGTCCACTCGAAACAAAACTGAAAGCTAGAGGCATTGTGCATCAAACTACCACACCGTATACACCTCAACAAAATGGGGTGGCCGAGAGATGGCATAGAACGTCAGGCGATGCTGTGCGTACGCTATTGGCAGAGTCAGGTCTGACCTTTGGTTTCTGGGAAGAAGCTGTCAAGTACATTACTTGGGTATGGAACTGAATACCTCAAGGGCCTCCGCCCAAGACCATCAGTCCTTGGGAGAGATGGTTCAAGCAGAAGGCAGATTTACGCGCTGCATGGGTGTGGGACACTATGGCGTGTGTGTGGTTTGCCGACCCACAACGTAGCCATAGATTGAGTCCACGAAGTAGATGGTGTGTATTTGTTGGAGTCTCCCATGCCTCGAAGGCATGGAGTTTTTGGGACCCCGTGCATCATACGTTTGTCAAGAGTCCTGATGCGTCCTTCCTAGAACACATGCCATACAAGGCATTCAAGGGACTCAAGCATGCACCGGTGCTCACTGTTCTTGAACGATACCATGAGTACACGAGTGTACCCATCTTTTTCCCCACCACACAACCTAAGGTTACACCAACGTCGAGGGAGCACAAGGTCACGGGCCAGGTCACACTGGTCCCTGCAGACTTGCTTACATCAGCTGATCTTACGAGCACCAGTGCAGACTCCTCAGGGTGGCCACCTGGTCTGACCCTAGTGCAAAACAGTCCTGTCCAGCCTGATCCAGTCCGTCGCTCACAACGAAACATGGCCAGGGTGGATTACAGACAGTTCTATCACACAGTTGGTCACACACAAGGTATGGCTGTCCACCTAGAGCCTCCCACCGTCGAAGAGGCAAGGGGGCGCCCTGATGCATCAGAGTGGGAAAAGGCTATGATTGATGAGATGAATGCTCTCCTTAAGCATGAAGTTTATCAACTGGTGCCTCGTCCCCCCGGACGTAAAACCATTGACCTAAAGTGGGTGTTCAAGGTCAAATGGAATGTCCAGGGCTTGTTTGAGAAGTACAAGGCTCAATTGGTGGCCAAGGATTTCCACCAGATACCAGGGCAAGACTTTACATAAACTTACGCCCCTGTGGGCAAGTACACGTCAGGTCGCGTGCTGCTGGGGGTTGTGGCACACAAGGACCGGGAAAGACACCAAAAGGATGTCAAGAATGCTTCTATGAGTGGACCACTAGAAGAGGATATTCACGTGGAACAACCACCAGGCTTCACTGACGGAACAGACAGCCTGGCTCCTGCTAATGACACTGTACGGACTGAAACAGGCACCATGGTGTTGGAACAAGGAAATCAGCCAAACACTGGAACTTGGAGGGTTTCTACAAAGTCTGTCTGATCCCTCCCTGTTCATCCGCAGTACTCGCTGCACTCCAGTTGCCCTTCTCGTACATGTGGATGACCTACTGATTCTTTTGCCCCTTCTCTCTCTCTCTCTCTCTCTCTCTCTCTCTCCC